>ML244564.1:27724-41217 GCA_005239495.1 Nicotiana undulata | reverse complement strand
AAATGGCGGATAGGTCGATGAAGAGGCCCCTAGGGATAATTGATGATGTGTTGGTGCAGGTGGTCAAATTTATTTTTCCCCCGGACTTTGTCATATTGGATTGCGAAGTGGATTTTGAGGTCCCCATCATTTTGGTAAGGCCCTTCCTTGCAATGGGGAAGGCCTTAGTTGATGTGGAAGATGGGGAGCTCACTTTCCGAGTGCGCAATGAGAAGGTGGTATTCCATGTGTGTAAGTCAATGAAGCAGCCAAACAGTATAGAAGTATGCTCATTTATGGACCTCGTCACTGAGGTGATTATTGATGATGCAAGCTCTATGATTCATGTTGATGATCCAGTGGAGGCTGCCTTATTGGACCACGAGGACACCATGGTAGATGGTTTTCTTGAAAGTACCAATGCCCTTCAAGGCATGGGTTCTTAATCTTATGGTCCCGGGAAGCTATCATTGGACTTGGAGAATCGGAAGACTCCACCCACAAAGCCTTCAATTGAAGAGTCCCCGACTATGGAGTTGAAGCCACTACCCTCCCACCTCAGGTATGAATATCTTGGTCCCTCTCGTACTTTGCCTATCATTCTTTCCTCTTGCCTAACCCAATTGCAGGTAGACTCAACTTTATATGTGCTACGGAGGAGGAAGAAAGCAATAGGATGGACTCTTGCGGACATTCGGGGAATAAGCCCCGGTTTTTGCATGCACAAAATCATCTTGGAGGATGGAGCAAAGCCTTCTGTAGAACACCAACGGAGGTTCAACGAGGCAATGCAAGAGGTGGTGAAGAAAGAAATAATTAAATAGCTTGATGCGGGGGTTGTCTACCCTATTTCGGATAGCGCTTGGACTTCTCCGGTCCAATGTGTTTCGAAGAAGGGTGGAATGATGGTGGTCCAAAATGATAAAAATGAACTCATTCCAACGAGAACGGTCACAGGTTGGCGGGTGTGTATGGATTACCGCAAGCTCAACAAAGTGACCCGTAAGGACCATTTCCCCTTACCTTTCTTGGATCAAATGTTAAATCGGCTTATGGGTCGGGCTTTCTACTGCTTTCTGGATGGGTATTCAGGTTATAATCAGCTTTTGATTGCCCCAGAGGATCAAGAGAAGACCACTTTCACATGTCCTTATGGTACCTTTGCCTTCGCCCCTATGCCTTTTGGTCTTTGCAATGCACCCACCACTTTTCAACGGTGCATGATGGCGATCTTTACAGATATGGTTGAAGAATTCCTTGAGGTGTTTATGGATGACTTCAGTGTAGTTGGGGACTCTTTCGATGAGTGTTTGAGTAATCTTGACAAAGTCCTTGCTCGCTGTGAAGAGACCAACTTGGTGTTGAACTGGGAAAAGTGTCACTTTATGGTGGAAGAAGGAATAGTATTGGGCCACAAGATATCGAGGAATGGTATTGAAGTAGACAAAGCAAAAATTGAAGTAATTTCTAAGTTTCCACCACCAACTTCGGTTAGGGGAGTCCGGAGCTTCCTTGGGCACACCGAGTTCTATCGGCGTTTCATTAAGGACTTCTCTAAGGTGGTCAATCCTTTGTGCAAATTGCTAGAGAAAGATGCCAAATTTTAATTTGATGAGAATTGCATGAGTGCATTTGAATTGTTGAAGCACAAGCTTACCAAAACTCCTATCATCACGGTGCCGGATTGGAGCTCTCCTTTTGAGCTTATGTGTGACTCTAGTGATGTAGCTGTGGGGGCGGTGTTGGGCCAGAGGGTAAACAAGATCTTCCACCCTATCTATTATGCTAGCAAAAGAATGAACTCGGCCTAAATGAATTACATTGTCACGGAGAAGGAGCTATTGCCAATAGTCTTTGCGATGGAGAAATTTTGCCTTATTTGATGGGTTCCAAGGTCATAGTTCACACTGACCATGCGACACTCCGGTATCTCATGATCAAAAAGGATTCCAAAGCGAGACTCATGCGTTGGGTATTGTTGCTTCAAGAGTTCGACTTGGAGATTGTTGATAGAAAAGGAAGTGAAAACCAAGTGGTATACCATCTTTCTCGATTGGAGGAGCAAGGTCGACCTTGTGATGGGCTTGAAATTAATGACAGTTTCCCCGATGAGCAACTTCTTTCGGTGTAAATGCAAGAAATGCCATGGTTTGCCGACATTGCCAACTATCTTGTCACGGGTGTTGTTCCTCTTGAGCTCTCTTCTAACCATAGAAAGAAGCTTAGGAGGGATAACATGGACTTCTATTGGGATGAACCATATTTATTCAAGATTTGCACTGATGGGGTCATCCGGCGATGTGTACAGGAAGAAGAACAAAGGTCGATTCTTGAGTCTTGCCACTCCTCACCGTATGGTGGTCATTATGGAGGGGTAAGGACTGCTTCAAAGGTGTTGAGTTGTGGTTTATTTTGGCCTACATTGTATAAAGATACCGGTGACTTAGTCAAGAGATCTGATAAGTGTTAGAGGGCTGGGGGGATTTCAAAGAAAGATGAGATTCCTCTCAATATTATTCTCGAAGTGGATATTTTTTATGTATGGGGTATCGATTTCATGGGCCCGTTTGTTAGCTCTTGTGGTAACACATACATTCTCGTGGCGGTGGATTATGTCTCTAAATGGGTTGAAGCAGTGGCTCTACCCAACAATGAGGCCCAGAGTGTTATTGAATTTCTCAAGAAGAGCATTTTTACAAGGTTTGGCACGCCTCGTGCAATCATTAGTGATGGGGGTCGCATTTCTGTAATAAAGCTTTTGACACTTGGCTTGCAAAGTATGGTGTCAATAACAAAGTGACCACTCCATATCATCCCCAGGAGAGTGGCCAAGTTGAAGTCTCAAACAGAGAAATAAAGAGTATATTGTCAAAAAACAGTCAATGCAAATAGGACTGATTGGTCAAAGAAGTTGGATGATGCTCTAGGACTGCCTACAAGACCCCGATCGGTATGTCTCTATACCGATTGGTGTTTGGGAAAGCTTGCCATCTACCGGTTGAGTTAGAGCACAAGGCCATGTGGGCCTAGAGGAAGTTGAATCTTGAATGGGATGTGGCAGCCAATCTTCGTGTGGAGCAGCTTAATGAACTTCACGAATTCAGATTCCATGCCTACTCCAGTTCGTCCCTGTACAAGGACAAAACGAAGTACCTTCATGATAAGTATGCTCGTGCCAAGGAGATCAAAGTAGGTGACTTGGTTCTCTTGTTCAACTCTCGGTTACGTCTATTTCCGGGAAAGCTTAAGTCAAAATGGAGCGGACCTTTTGAAGTTGTGTTTGTGACTCCGTTTGGTGCACTTGATCTAAAGAACAAAAGTGGAGAGATTTTCAGAGTCAATGGGCACAGGGTCAAGCACTACTTGGTAAAAATTGATGACAGCCATGTGGTGGCACTTCTTCATCTCAAATGAACATGGTAACATGCGTTGTGCCGCGACGTTAAATCAGACGCTTCTTGGGAGGCAACCCATGTGTCTTTATTTTTGTTTTTCTTTGCTTTTATCGGTAGTATAGGATTCATTTTTGCACTACAGGTTTTGGGATGTTGTAGGATTATTTTGATGCAGGGTACAAGGCTAAGTGTGAGAAATACTGCTCTCTGAAGTTGGCAGTGCGGACCGCGGTCGGTTTTACGCGGTCCGCGGAGCTGACCCTTCTGAAGATGCCTCTCTGAAGTTTGCATCGCGGCCGCGGTTCCTTTTTTTTCGCGGTCCGCGATGAGCCACTGCGGTTGATTTTTTCGCGGACCGCGGTGACCAAATGTCCAGTTGCCCAATAATCCGAAGGACCGCGGACCGTGGTCGTTTCTACGTGGTCCGCGGTGGGCAGGTACAGTGGGTCCCAGGCCCCCTTCTATAAATAGACCTTCAGGGCTTCATTTTACCCTTTACACACTTTGACTATCCATAGTGAAATTTTACCTGTGCATCACTCTTCATACTTTCAAGTGTTCATATCATTCATCTAATCTTCATCCCACTTCTAGTAAATGTAATTGTGATTCCATAACTTCGTAATTTGATTATTTTCTTGTTTATTTGGTAAATTTTCTTCTCTTTTTCTCCCTCTTTCTTCTTTAAGCCATTAATCATGTGTAGGGTTGTTCATAATGCTCAATTTACACCCATTTTAGTTAATTTCACTGATTAATCACCTAAGGTTTCAACAACATGTACATTTTAACTTGAATTAACCGTAAACCTTGGAACCCTAGGTTTTGGCTTAGCGCGGTCTGCGGTGCTTTAGCGCGGTCCGCGGTGCTTTTTCGCGGACCGCAATGCTTGAATTGTTAAAGTCTTTAATTGATGACCGCGGACCACAGTCCTTTTTTGTGCGGTTCGCGGTGCTTGACTTCAGAGAAAGGGTATTCTGAATCCCACTCCTCCGCAGACCGCGGTCGCCTTGTGCGGTCCGCGGTGCCTGAGTGCGGACCGCGGTCAATTTTACGCGGTCCGCGGTGCCCCACATTCAGAGAACTGATTCTCCTGACCCTTCCTCAATGCGGACCGCGGTCCTTTTTGTGCGGTCCGCGGTCCCACTTTTGCAACTCATTTCTCTGTATCTAATGTTCCTCTATTCTCCCATCTATACACTACTTTGATACTATCATTATTTAAATGGGTTGAACTTGCAGAGAATGGTCCAATCAAGAGGTGGTGGCCGTAAACCAAGTGGCAGGGGAGAGTCATCCCGGGGGCGAGGCAAGGGAATGATAAAACTTGCTCCAAAGGTCTGGGAAGCTATGAAAGCCACCAGGAAAATAATCCGGACATTAGATAAAGCTGCTTCCCATTCGGGGAGTGAATATGTACCTTCCGAGGCCTCTTCAGAATCAATACCAGAATATGTTTCAGATTTTTTAGAGAGGCACAGGTTGACCAATGAACCATCTGAATTTCCCCCTGCCCCATCATCAGCCCATTCTGAGTCGTCTGAAGGCTTAGCAGCAGGGAGTGATCATGAAGACTCCACCTCACCCACAACTTCACTATCAGATGAACACTCCGGGGATGAAGAAGCAGAGGATGAACCCCAAGCAGGAGGTGAACCCAAACTTGGGGGAGTGGAAAGAACAAGAAAACCGGAAGCGTGGCAAGATAGATTCGTCAGTGAGGAAGCATTTCATAAATTCCGGGAATGGTGGACAGAGAGGAAAGTGATCCCGAAGTGCAGGTTCATCACCAAGGATCTATTGCCACTCAACCCCAATGTAAAAAGACAGTTCAGGGAGAGAAAGGGCTGGGATTACTTCTCTTGCTAATTGCCGGATACCAATGAACATCTTGTCAAGGAGTTTTACATAAATTTGGCCTATCTGAAGAAGGACTCCAAGGCAACCATAGTGAGGAATCTAACTGTACCTTTTGATGGGGCTGCATTGAATGTATATCTGGAGTTTGATAATGAAGACGAGACACAATACCTAGAGAAGTTGGATGCGGGTGATGATGCCCGTCATTGGCTAGCAGAGCACTTGGCCATCCCAGGTGAAACCCCTGACTGGTTGCAAGCGAGGAAGACAATTTTTAGGATAAATCTTAACTTTGAGGCCAAAGGTTGGGAGACGTTCGTGTGCAGCAGGATTGACCCCACCTTCCATGAAAATTCGATTCCTCTTAGGCGGGCTGTGTTGATTGCTTCTATTATGGTTGGGTACCCGATCAATGTCGGGAATGTAATGTCCAAAGTCATCAACTAGGTGGTGAATGAAGGTGATAGAGCTTACCCCTTCCCAAATTTCCTAACCATGTACTTTGAGGATCAAGGAGTAGACAAAAGGAAGTTTGATGTCAAGATAAATCCCAAAGCCCCCTTCTCTTGGTACAACCTTCAGAGTGATGACAACCCAAAGAGCAAGAAGTTCAAGGGTAAACCTATTGCTTCTACTGGCCAGTTTGAAGAGCCAGTGGTTGTAGTGGAAGCTTCTCAGCCCGAGTCAGCCATCCCAGAGAGTGCTCCAGGCCCCTCCACTTCAGCAGACCCAGGCATTCCTGCATCCCGGGCATATCCTCTGACTGCCCACAGACTGAGCCAGTCACTTGCCAGTATAAACAACTGGAAGCAGGCAGCTACTTCTAAGTTGTCTATACTTTCTACGTGTGTGGCATCCCAGGCTACTCCCCCTCCACCACAGGTACCCCAGTCAGTTGAGGATTCTCTCAAGGAACTTCTGGCCAACCAGAAGAAAATCCTTGACAACCAGAAGTTGATTCTAGAAGCTGTTGATTCCCACGAAAAGGCATTAAAGGAGCTTGCAAAGGAGACAAGAGGCTAAAGAAGACCCGTGCATCCAAGGAGTCCATGAAGGAGCTAAGGAAGGAGGTGGACAAGCTAAAGGAGGATCACCTGCCATTGGACTTGTTGCTTCAGGACCCCGCTACCCAGGCTGAGCTAGAGCCGGAGATAGAGAGGCCAGCAAAGAGGATGAGAGTGTTTCCCCGTACAGAGGGCATTCAGTTAGAGTTGGCAGACCCACAGGGTGATACCTCGAGTCAGCCACAGCTGCCAGTACAGATCCAGGGTACAGAGGAGGTTCAAGTCCAGGTCATGTCAGAGACACAGGGTTCTGGGGACCAGTCACAGGTTTCCACACAGTCCACAGACCCCGGGACCCACACTGAGGATCCCACACAGGTAGAGGGCCAATAGTGAGTTTCTCTTTACTCTCTCTCTCCTTACATTTTGTGCTTATTTTGCTAGTTAGCATTGAGGACAATGCTAGCTTTTAGTTGGGGGAGTAGCCCTATTTTGATTGATTGGATGACTGTATAATTCATCTACTATTTTCTTTTATTGCTTTCTTTTGATTTTGGCATGTAAATAAGTTTACTATTCTAGTACTTTTCGTATTTTTCTCTTTTGGTCTGTATATAAAGTTACTTTCTTATGTATATATTCATTCCCCCTATTGTATATTCGACTAAATCCCCTCTTGTACATATTCATTCTGCTTTACGTAGTTTACTTTCCGCATTTTCCCTTTTTATAGCTTCTTATTTTATTTTCTTAGCTTCTTGTTTTGAATTTTTCGCGTGCAATAAGCCTTTGGTTTTATTAATTCCACGGTTCTTTCCAAAGGCGGAGTTTGTGTGAACCGGGTGGCTCTTCCCGAGGGTAGATGGTGTGACAACCTTCTTAAGGGTTTGAGTCTGTTTTTCTTTTTGCTTCTTTTTAAATAGCTAGTAAATAGAGGTGCCTCAAGCAAAGCTTCACTTGGGCCTAACACATTTGCCTTTGATCCTATGGTCAAAAATAAATCGTTGTGTTTAGGATGGTGAAAGTTGTGATCTTGAGACTCTTGTGTTGGCCGATAATCATCAAGTGGTTTTTCGGGACCATTGTGTTGCTCAAAGCATAACTAAGGTCGTTGTGGGCCCCCGACTCTGTTTCTTTAGCAATCTCATAGCTTGAGTGGTGAGAGTTTGAATTGCAAGTCCAAGTTCCGTGCCATTAGTCTAGAACTTGCCCTAAATGTTTGTCTAGGCTAAATCCTAAGTGTAGTTTGACTTGAGAAGTCATTATAGGCTCTCCTTGATCCAAATAGTGACTTGAACATTTCCATAGCCTACCAATGACAATTTCCCTAGTTAACCCTTTTGATCCTTAGACCTTTTTCTTTCAAAAAACCATGATAGAAGCCTTTGCCCATTTCGACCCTCTCTTGGCACCCAATCTTTCCTTAGCACAAGGAAAAAGCATAAGTTTGGGGGAGAGACGAGGAATGCAACAAAGTGAAAAAGAAGGTACAAAAGAAAGAGAGAAAAAAGGCAATGAAAAAGAAAGAAAAGAAAAATCAAAATGCCAAAAAGAATGAACAAAGTAGAAGAAATAAATGGAATCAATGAAAGAAATGAGATTAAAGGTGTGGAATGCTTATAAAGGAGAAAAATGATTTGAATGAACAAAAAGGTGTGACAGTAGGTCTCTCCAACCCCTTAGAAAGAGCTAAGTGACTCAAGAATTCAAGAGAATGTGAAACAAATGAAGTGCTTAAGGAAAGATAGAACTCACTTTGACCAAACATTTCCTACCTTTAACCAAAAGCCTTCATCATGAACCCACAAAAGCCCTATATGATCTTGAGTTGAATGAAACCTACATTAGTGGTGACTCACATAAGGGGCAAGCCTATGGTACTTTGAGCCGGACTTGAGTCTTTTTGTTGGCCCATGTCACTGAATGGGTTTTGAAGATTGACAAAAGATGACAAGTTGAACCAGGTGCATCATAGCATACACATCTGAATGGAACAGTTGGCACAAGAATAATACTTGCATAGGAGACATAAGTGGTTGATGAGTATCAAAGAACTAGGAGAATGTCTTTTAATACGAAAAGGTTGCAAACTGATAAAGATGACAGAAGTTGATTTCAGCTAAGACAGAAATAGAGGAAGGAAGTTGAGTTATAATCAAACTCATTTACCAAGGAAGAGTTGGATCAGAATTGAATCATGGACTCAACAAACGGACTCTATAAATACTCAATGTATTACTGCTGATAGAGGTGACACACAAGTACTAAAATGAATCAAAATCTGAAGCAAAAGTCCCAAGATATTTTGCAAGCAGAATTGTTGTGCGATACAAAGGCTACAGTTCAACTAGAAGAAACAGTTCCATTGTTTGTGTATTTAGTCTAGTTGATTGTAGTAGGAGTTTCAATATTGTATCTTATTAGCTTTCTTAGAAGCAAATTGTAATAGGTACACATTGTTCAAGTTAGAGTTAGCTTGAAATCTGTAGAGATTAGCTAGAGGCTAGTTGATACAAAGAGGATTAGAGTTAGTCCTAGGATTACAAAAGAGTTTATTTTGTAAGTCCGTTTTGGCTCAGAGTTTTAGTGAAGAGTTTGAGCAAATCCTACTAAGGAGTAGGTCGTGGTTTTTTCACCTTTTGAGCCAGGTGTTTTCCACGTAAAAATCTCTGTGTCTTTACTTTACTGCTTTAATTATTCCGCAACAGTAGAAAGTAGTACTCAAAGAAGAACCAGGTTCTTCTTATTAGACAGCACTCGAAAATTGGGTACTACACAATCAACTTATATTATTGTGTAGTATTGAAGTCTAAAACATCACTTTTCTTTGAGAGAGATGAGTGAACTCCCATTATCCTTGTTCTGAGTATTACAATCTTAAAGTGAGGTTTGCTTAGGGAGAGTTGAGGAGTATGCTCTTGTGTCGCACTTAAATCTATGGTTTTAAAAGGGTCAAATGTTGTTAATGACTCATTTGTATTGAGGGCAAGTGTTAGTCTCAATTGATGCTAGTAGAGGTTACCTTAGGACAGCTGATATTTCTTGGAATTACTCAAAAAGGGGTGGGGCTTATTTTATTTGCTTGAGGAAAAGCAAAAGCTTAAGTTTGGAGGAGTTGATAACTAGGGATTTTACCTTGTTTTACACTCTATCTTGCTAAAGTTTTGGATGCAATTGTACACGAAATAGCCCCAAAGGCTTACATGTTGTGCTTGATGCAGGGTTTAGCCAAAAAGGATGATAAATAGTCAAGGAACTGCTCAAAAAGGAGTGAAACTTGCACAAGTACCAAGAACAACCAAAAGTCAAAGTCAAAGTGACCACCGTAGATCACGGTCCATTTTATGCGGTCCACGGTGGTGAGGTTCAGAGAGTTGTTTCCAAGGCAAATTCCACCGCCGCTGCGGTCCATTCTACGCGGACCGCGGTGAGGAGATTCAGAGAACCTTATTTTGAAGACCAAGACCAATGCGACCGCGGTCCATTTTACGCGGTCCGCGGTCAAAAAGATTCAGAGACCCAGCACTTGAAGCCTAGAAGTCTACCGCGGACCGCGGTCCGCGTTGAAGCCACCGCGGCCGCGGTCTAATTTATGCGGACCGCGGTGGCCAAGTTCAGAGACATAATTTGTGAGACCAAATAGCCTCACTGCGGCCGCGATCCATTCTTCGCTGTCTGCAGTGACCCCGCAGGGGCATTTTTGTCCAGAATTTTTGGCTGAGTATAAATAGCTTCTTTTGTTATTTTTTTTAGGTTAAGTTTTGTATCAAGTATTGTGGGCAGCTCGTGGATATTTTCTTTTCATCTTTTTGAGAAATTTTATGTAGATTTCAACATTGAATCATCTTATTTTATTTTATAAATCAATTAAATGGGTCTTGCTTCATCTATTTCTTTGATTTCTTCATTGATTATGAGTAGATAAACCCATTAGCTAGGGTTGTGGTTCAACCCTAGTGTGGGTATTTAATGGGTTCTTCAAATTAGGGCTTAGATGTGTATGGGTGATGGATCTTTGGGATGATTTATGGTTTTATTGCTAGAATTAGTGGTTGCAAACACTAATTAGTGTTCAATTGACTTGGGTCCTTCTTGATAAAGAGGACTTGAGCCTAGAAAATTAGTCCAACAAGGAATTGGGACCAAATCAAGAGATTGGTAGTCCTAATCAACGGGTTAAATCCAGAGAGGGTAAAACCTTACTTGAGTCCCAATTAACGGGTTAAACCTCGAGAGAGTAAAACCCTACTTGAGCCTAAATTGCTTGCATAATTGACACCCAATTGGCCTCGAGAGAGGTAATTAGGGCAAAGCCACTCAAACTACCGAGAGGTATAGAGTGGGGAGTTTAGTGCATTGGCTATATCATAATCCCTTCCTTAACATCTTTATCTTAAATATCAGAATCCGTTAATTACCCGCCTAGATGAAAGTCATGACCCTAGTGCCTTTATCTAAATAGAAAACAACCCAAAAATACAATAGTTAGCTTAATTGCAATTATAGTAGCTTAAACCACAGTTATAATACAAAACCCAAAAATTATGAGAAGTGTAATAAATAACACGAAACACTATTAGATTACGTAGAAACTCAACTACAAATCATAACTCTCTGAGGAATCGATCCCGGCCTTTCAGGCAAAATCTGCACCGACCCTCATCTTCTTACTTTAATAGTAGTGTGGGTAAGAACTGATCATTCAGCTACCTGTGAAGTGCCTTGCACTGCATCTCCAACTCTTTCTTCATCTTCAGTGGTAGTAATTGGGGTACCAGGTCCCTCTTGTGAAGTTGACGAGGATGTTGCATTGTCTTCACTTGCTTCCTTCATCTGACTCATCATGTCAGCTTTGCCATTTGAGACATCAGATATTTCTCCAGGAACCAAAAGCGGTTCAGTGTCTTGATCATCACTGTCTCCTTTCTTGTTCGAAGAAGGTGTCTCATTAAATATCACATGAACACTTTCTTCCACACATTGTGTCCTTTTGTTGTAGACTTTGTAGGCCTTGATTTGAGAAGAATATCCCAGAAATATTCCTTCATCACCTTTTGCATCAAATTTTCCAAGATGGTTCTTCCCGTTGTTTAGAACATAACATTTGCATCCAAAGGTTCTCAGATGAGTTATTTTTGGCTTTATTCCATTGAGAAGCTCATAGGAGGTTTTGTTTAAGAGGGACCTGATCATGCACCTATTCACCAAATAGCACGCAGTGTTAATTGCCTCTGCCTAGAAATTTTTGGCAATTCCATTGTCAATGAGCATTGTCCGTGCCATGTCTTCTAGAGTTCGGTTCTTCCTTTCAACAACACAATTTTGCTGAGGAGTCCTTAGAGATGAGAAGTTATGAGTGATCCCATTTTCATTGCAAAATTCATCAAATTTGGCATTGTCGAATTCTGTCCCATGGTCAGATCTGATGCAAGCTACCTTCAATGCCATCTTCACTTGGATTTTCTTAACAAAAGCCACAAATACTTCAAAGGTCTCATCTTTTGCTCTGAGAAATAGTGTCCTAGTGGATCTTGAATAGTCGTCTACAATCACAAATATATACTTCTTTCCACCCATGCTTGGAATTCTCATAGGACCACATAGATCCATGTGAAGGAGTTCGAGAGGTTTTGAAGTGCCAACATCCTTCTTTTGCTTAAAGGATGATTTCACATGTTTTCCTCTGGCGCATGCATCACATACTCTATGCTCCTTGAATTTTGAATTTGGCAGACCACGAACCAGGTCCTTCTGTATCAACTTATTCAAAAGTGAGAAGCTCACATGCTCCAATCTACTATGCCACAGTTATACATCATCTAAGGGTGGCAAGTGGGCCGGGTCCGGGCCAAAAGGGCCAAGTGGGCCGAGCTAAACGGGTATGGGCTATGCGGGCCTGGGTTATGCGGGCCTGGGTTATGCGGGCCCGGGATAAGCGGGCTAAATGTGTGGAAACGGACCCCTACGGCCTAAGCCACATGGGCCCGTGCTAAGTGGGCTGGGCCCGCGGGCCTAAACGGGTCCGGGCTATTTTTTTAATTTTTTTTTATGTATGTAAGGCAATTTCTTGTAAATCTTGTGATATAAATCTTGTAATTCATATTTAAACACAAAAAATAGTAAGTTTCTTCAAATTAATAATAATAGTACTTCAAACTAGCACTAACATTGCATAATAAATTAATAGTACATCAAATTAATTTAACAAACTACAACATTAAGCATAATACGTCTAATAAAATTAAAATAACACAAGTTTGAATTAAACTTAAAATATTAGATACGAATATATTGAGGACGCGCTTGACAAGACTTGATTATATGCCTCCTTAAAGAGCATGTGCCCTCCACCTTTCGCCGAGTGAAGACAAAACCACAGTGCTTGCACGATATCGTGTAAGTTTCTTCATTTTCTTCTACCAAATTATAGTGTTCCCGAACAAATGGGGTAACTCTAGAACCACCGGGCATGATTGAACTTGAATTGAGAATTTGAGTAGAGAGAGATTGATGATTTTGTGAGTAAAAATGAAAGAATGAGGGGGTATTTATAGTTGAGAATAGGGAAAAAATGTAATTAAAAAGTTTGGGGTTAAAACAAAGCTTGGGGGACAAATGGCTATTTTTTTAAACAAGTCAAACGGCTAGTTTTTGAAATTATAGTCGTTGGCTATTTAATTTTTTATTTATGTATATATATTATATTATCTAAGGTAATTTATTGTAAATTATATTATATAATTATGACTTATGTCTTGTAATTCAAGTTTAAACACAAATATTCAAGGAAATGTCTTATAATTTTTATTAATACGACATTTAAAAAATTGACAATATCTTTCTTAGTCTTCCTCCCCCCAATGGAATGAGCACAGCTAAGGTACTAATACCACCATTAAAAGGGAAAAAACTAATCAAGATGTGCCAAAATACACGTTACATATTAATCTACATAGTATCTCTAACAAATTTCATAACTTCCTTCAAGGTTGGGAGGAATTTCCGTTGGTGGTGGCGGAAAAGAAGCTTGTTCATCACCGCTTCCGGGCGAAGCAGTATCCTCCGCAAGTTCCGCTAGCATTTCTTCATAAGCTTCGTCTATATCCGGTTGTGATTCAGCAAGTCCAAAATTTCTTCTTTCCGACCGGATCCAATCTCTGAAGAGTACTGATTTTTCTAAGCTCTCCCTCATAGACACTCTATGATCACCGATTTGAAGTCTCGCTTGGCTGAAAGCACTCTCCCATGCCACTGT
>ML244564.1:0-27053 GCA_005239495.1 Nicotiana undulata | reverse complement strand
ATTTATTTTAATTGACTCTTTTTCATCTTTAAGTGTACCAAATTCCTCAGGTGAAAGAGGTAAAGCATTATAAATAGTACTATACCAATAGTGAGGACCTCCTAATTTCATGGTAGGATTTAACATAGCTGCAATACCATAAAGAGGGGGGATAGAGAGAAAATATTTTTTAAACTTAATTTTCATATCACTAATAGCATTTTGGTAAACTTCCCCACCCTCTGAAAATTGAGTAAATAATTCTGCAAGTGCTGAAATATAAACTAAACAGTTAGAAATAGTAGCATAATATTGCCCTGATAATTCATTTGTAGCAACATGAAAATGTTCTAAAAAATCTAGCAGCCCAATCTTGATTTGTAAGGTGATCATCATCATCATCATCATCATCATCATCATCACCACCAACACGAGCATTATACGTTGCGCTTATTGGGTTTCAATATTCATATGCAACAACTAAACTTTCATACAAGTAATTCCATCTAGTCGGACAAGGTTTATGAACCTTTCTTTCTCTAAGGCCAAATTCATCACATTTTTTATAATATTCTCTATAAAACTTTGCAATTTCAGCATTTAAAGTTTTCAAACCATCACCGACGATTAAATGGTAAATATGACAAATACATCTAACATGGAAAATATTATTAAATGCAGGACTTAGTGTAGTTGTAAGATAGCCTATAGCATTAGTGTTACTAGAAGAATTATCCATTAAAACTGCCATTATTTTATCTGTAATGCAAAAATATCTACAAATATTATGAACTGTCTTAGCAATAAACTTACCTGTGTGACTAGAAGTAATTATTCTATAAGCAATAATGCGCTTTTGCATTATCCATTCCTCATCAACCCAATGAGTGGTAACAGTTAAATAATCACATTCATTACCACTCTTACCAATATCAGTAGTAATAGAAATGTGATTACTAATATGAGCAAATAAATAGCGCAAATATTGTTCATATTCATGTTTATATTTATAAATATCAGACTTTACGGTTGTGCGAGGCCATCCTTTATAAGTAGGATTAAAAATTCTTCTAATATAATGGACAAAGTGAGGGTTAGAGGGAAAACTATATGGTAAGCACATAACAGTAACCATTTTTGCCAATTCTTCACGATCTTTATTTGGATCGTAATATAAAATGCCACCGGTAACAGTGTTAATTCCCGGTTGAACTAGATTTGACCCGGTACTAGGGTTAACCTGAGTACCTACACTTGTCCCCCCTTGCTGAGCGTTCATTTGTTGAAATTTAATTTTAGCATCAGGGTATTTCAGTATATGTCTACTCAAACTACCCGTACCCCCACGGTGGTCATTAAATTTATGAGACATCAAGAGGCCACAAGTTTTACACTTAGCCTTATTTTGATCTTTTAGTTGAGTAAAAAAATGCCAAACAAGAGATGTTTCGGCCCGTTTACCATGTTGTCTATTAAAAGTAGGGGTTACTACAGGAGGGTCATCTGGGGCATCATTTGGATTATTATTAGTTTGGTTAACAACAGGACTAGTAGGTGTATCATCTAAATCCGGTTGAGTTTCATCTAAATCATTATTTTTCTCATCATTTTCACAGATAGTTGGATTACCATAAAGAGAATTCATATGTTCATCATTTAATTGTGAACCTGGTGTAAGATCATGTATAAACTGACTATCGGTAAATTGAAAACAAGGGTTATCACTATTAAGAATAATAGGTGGGGGAGGACGGGTAACATGTCTACGTCGGGGAGTCAGGGGAGTAGTAGTAGCTTGCCTACTAGATTCACCAATTTTAGATTTTCCCTTACCACCAAACATTTTTTTCAAAGAAAAGTCCATATTAATTATAAGGAAAACAAATTAAACTAACAAAACTATAATATTAAAACTTAAGAGTTGGAACGAGTTTACCGAATTGACGAACAACTTCTTGAAAATTGGATAATGTTGAAGACTTGAAGACTTGAATACTTCAATTCACCAACTTCATAATTTTTCACAATTTGTAATAATAAAGTAAGCAATAATAGAAGAAAATTAGAGAGAGATTGATGATTTTGTGAGTAAAAATGAAAGAATGAGGGGGTATTTATAGTTGAGAAAAGGGAAAAGGTGTAATTATAAAAAGTTTGGGGTTAAAACAAAGTTTGGGGGCCAAATGGCTATTTTTTAAACAAGCCAAACGACTATTTTAAGGGGCCAACGGCTAGAATTTAAAATTCTGACCGTTGGCCATTTTTTAAGCAAAATTTTTTTTTATTTTTTATTTTTTATTTTTCGACTGTTGGGCTCCCGGGTCCAAAATCAATACTCGGGCCCCCACGGGCCTAAAGCCCCCCAAGCCCGGACCCCCCGCGGGCTGGCCCGTTTAGCCCGCGGGCCCGGGTCGGTCCTGGGTGGGGTCCGGCCCACCTGCCAACCTTAACATCATTATCAACTGCCTTCAAGCAGCTCATATCACTAGCTTCCAGAGATTCAAAATCAGCAACATAGATGTTCTTGTACCTTTTGGCTATTAGAACCACTTCACCAGTTACCAAACTAGTAACTGTGCATACTCTAGACAAGAACTCTACTTTGTTCCCTTTGTCACAAATTTGGAGATACTCAAGAGACTGTACTTCAACCCATCTACATAGTACACATTCTCAATTGAATGCACAAGAGATCTTCCAACCCTTCCAATACCGAGAATGTATCCTTTTTTTCCATTGCCAAAGGATACATCCCCCCCCCCCCCTGCAGGGCTTTCAGTGAGAGAAAATTCATGGTGTTCCCAGTTATGTGCTTTGAGCATCCATTGTCCATGATCCATTGTAGTCTTTTTCCTCTCACTGGTCCCCTGCACATATAAATTACGGGTTAGACTTAGGAACCCAAACAAGTTTGGGTCCCTTGTAATGAGGAAAAGGATGGATAAGAGCTTTCTAGTTCATGCAGGCAAGAAACGACTTCTGCTAGTGGTACCTGGTCCCCTTTTAGCATTCACTTATTCAACAAACACTTTGTTTTTCTGAACAGATTGAACCCTGGCAGGGCAGTTTTCTTTGAAGTGCCTATTGTTCCAATAGTGCGTACAAAGCCAGTTATCTGGAACAGTGACGTACTTGATGTGAGGGTTGTAAGGAATTTTCTCCTGTTGGAACCCAATCCCCTGCATGTTTCCACTGTTGTTAAAGTACATGGTAGTGACAACATCTGTGGACCAGGTCCGTTTAAGATATTTTTCAAGATCAATTTTTAGTTTCACCAATTCAGCTTGAAGTTTCCTGTTTTTTTCAATTTCACCACATAAACTAGTTTTCACATTATTTAATTCATTTTCAAGCTTGATGTGTGCCTCACTAGCTATTTCCTTCCCTTTCTCAATACTCACAGGCCTATGTTCTGATTTGAGTCCCTCAATTGTTTCCTCTAGGTTTGTGATTACCACCAAAAGGTCATCTCTTTCTTGTTCTACACTGTTTATTTTTCCAGTTAAAGATTTATTTTCTTTTTCAAGATTACCTATGGTCTCCTTCAAATCAACCACACAGGCCACTAGATCATCTCTAGATTGCTCAGCCTCTCCTAACTCTACGGTCAAGGTATCTGTATCATCAACTAAACTGTAGTATGTAGCAATAAGAACATTTGCTAATGACATTAATTTCTTAGAAGAGTAGGACTTCAGATTTCTCTGAACATCCCTGAAATTTACCTCATCATTGTCATCCTCTTCATCATCATCAGACAGAGTCATTAGTGCAAACAATGAATCATATTCCTTAGCTTCGTTTTCTACTGCCATCATGGAGCTGTTTCCTGCATCTGGCTCCTCTTCTGATTCACTGAAGGAGTCTCCCCATGCAGCAAGAGCTTGCTTCAACACATTGTCAGCTGCAGTTTTTTGGCTGAATCGTTTGTTAGGAACCAGGTTCCTTTTTGTTGTTTTGTCAGGGTTGTGTTTGTAGGGCTCTTGCTTCAGAAGTGGGCAGTCTTTGATGAAGTGCCCTGGCTTTCCACACTTGTGACAAAGATCATAATTCCTTGGTTTACTTGAACTGCCTCTCCTTGGTATGCCACCATTTTTTCGAACCATCTTTTTAAATCTTTTAGTAAGATAGGCCATGTCACTATCTTCTTCACTTGAGTCGTTGTTTTCAGCCTTGAGCACCAGATTCTTCTCCTTCTTTGGTTCTCTTCTTTCACTGTCTTTCTTCTTCTTCATCTCGTATGTCTTCAGATTTCCAATCATCTCATCCATAGTTAGAGTTTGTAGATCTTTGGCTTCAGTGATGGCGTTCACCTTGCTCTCCCAAGAGCCAGGTAAAACACTGATAACCTTCTGTACTAGCTTGTTTCTAGGAATTATTTCTCCCAGTGAGTGAAGCTCATTTATGATGGATGTGAATCTAGTGTGCATGTCTTGTATAGACTCATCATCCTTCATCTGAAACATCTCATACTCAGTGGTGAGCATGTCAATCTTGGACTGTTTAACCTGAGTGGTTCCTTCATATGCCGTATGCAAAGCTTCTAATATCTCCTTGGCAGATTGACAAGGTGATATTCTATTGTAATCATCAGGTCCTGTACCACATACCAAGATTTTCTTGGGACGAAAGTTCTTCTCAACAACTTTCTTGTCAATGTCGTTGTATTCCTTTCTGGTATTGGGCACCATCACACCAGGTTCTCCAACCTTCTTCATGGGAACATGTGGACCATCACAAATGACATCCCACAGTTCAGAGTCTTCTTCCATTATAAAAGCATGCATACGAGTCTTCCACCATCCGTAATACTGACCATTGAATCTAGGAGGTCTGTAGGTTGATTGTCCTTCTTCAAAGTTAGGTGG
Organism: Nicotiana undulata; assembly: GCA_005239495.1. Taxonomy (NCBI): domain Eukaryota; kingdom Viridiplantae; phylum Streptophyta; class Magnoliopsida; order Solanales; family Solanaceae; genus Nicotiana; species Nicotiana undulata. Next base: position 22,206 of record ML244564.1, on the reverse strand, counting down.
ATCAGCCATTTGAGATCCTTTCTAGGTGTTAACCTTTTAGAAAGAATTCGCTCTGATATCAATTGATAGTTTATATGAGTCCACCAACTGTATAGAGACCTGGTCCTTTACCAGTTCTCTCAGAGTTATCTGTAAAGACAGTATATAAATGAGACACAGGATTTTTACGTGGAAAAATTCCAACTCAAGGGGACAAAAATCACGACCTACACTGGTAGGATTTCAACTTCACTAACTTGTAACTCAACTATTACAAGCCAATTTGTAATGACTCTATTACAAAGGCTTCAAACACACTAACTTGTAATACACTTATTACAAGGCATTTTGTCACTCACTAGTAACAAAGACTTTAACCTATGACCAACTCTAGTCACAACACAAACTCGGATGGTCTATGATTTTGGGTTTCCTAAAGCAAAGTTTCTGAGAAAGCAAGATAGGAGTTACAATAAAGAACAAAACACAAGATTACAGCTCAACTAAGGACACACATGGACTCGTAGTGGAACTGGTCCGTAGTGGAGTTGTCTTCTTGTTCTTGACATACTTGAGACTTCAATGCAAGAGCATATCTTCAATGCTTGAGAGAATATTAGTAAATGCTCAAGTGAATGTCTTCTTTTGTCTTGCACCATACTATTATACTTCATAGACATCCCAAGAATGATATCTATTCTTAGTTGGTACACACATCTTCCAATGGGAAGTGACTGTTGCACTGTTTCTACACTGTAGCGTGCACAGTTACAGGCAGTCACTTTTTGCAACCGCTTTTCAACTATAGAGTTGACTTGTACTTCTGTTAGGGAAACATCATAGGATCAGGTCCCTAAAGTATTTCTTGCGAATCCAAAAGTATACTGCCCAGATTACTTTGAGTTCGTTGCTGAATGATTGTACCAGACATGCATCAGGTCCTTTATCTGGTTTTATACAAAAAGTTTGTTAGATCATCAAAACATAGGACTAAGAGACCTTAAGCCCATCAACAACAATATATATATATATATATATATATATATAATCACATCATTTGTAAGATGAGTTTCTTATACACTTATAATATACAAAATTTATTTAGGTTATCAAATCACCTAAAATGTAACAACAACATTATACCTAGTATTATCCCACACTGTGGGGTCAGAGAAGGTAGTATGTACGCAGACCTTATCAGTGGCGAACCCAAGTGGTGGTTAGCGGGTTCAACTGAACCCGCTTCACCAAAAAATAATACTGTGTATATGTATTAATTAGGATTAAAACTGTATAAATTTTGTATAAATATTTATTTGAACCCACTAGATAACTACTATTTTACGACTAAAGTTATATATTTCTAAGATTGAACCCGCTTGCACAAAATCCTGAATCCGCCACTGGACTTTACCCTACTCTGTGAGGATAGAAATATTGTTTTCAATAGACTCTAGGCTCAGAAAGTAATTATAGATAAATTTATTTAATATACTTTAATTGATTACATGAAAAAAATACTGAACCTACTATAACATGATGTAAAGAATTATTATACTATCAATATATATAACTTAAATCCAAAAAGATAACTAACATGTCAATCTACTCGAATAATGTAAAAAGAATTTGGACTGTCAATCTATATGAATTAAAACGGAATAAATGAGTGAATTGTATAATGCTAAAAAGCAATGTGGATGATGTCTTTGGGTGAGCAAGTCCCGAGAAATTCGGCTGAGAGCACATGCCCTGCACTTCAGCATTTGTCTCAGCTCCCAAATGTTTGTTGTGGTTATTTCTCACCATTGTGTTGCCTATTTGCACAAACACTTTAGTTTTATTTTTTCCAATTTTAAAATATATCGAGAAGGGGAATATTGGAGAAACGATAAAGTTATTTTCATATAATTTATAGGTTATGAGTTCGGGCCGTAGAATCAGCAATCGATGCTTGTATTAGGATGAACTTCCTAAATTAGACCCCTTAGGATACAACTCTTTTCGAGCCCTACGTGAATACGAGATATTTCGTAAACCGGGATGTCTTCTTTTTGTAACTATATATCCAAGTGTTCATTTGTATGGTTCTGGTGTTTTGACCACTATTTATGAAATTCTTACACCTATATTTTACTATTTTCCTCTCAGAAAGAAAGAAAGAAGCCCACAGGATGTTAGAGATCTGAGTACTGATCATGAGAAATCACATGTCATGTCCAATTTGTTGCCTTTGCTTTTGGATTTTACTGCCTATTGGCTATTGCTCCAACCCTCCAAATTACTTGTTTAGTTTATTTGATTTGCAATAGATAAAAGCTAAGGCTAATGACTGGAAAGTGATGGTGTGATTTGATGTGAAAGGTGATGCATTTAATATTGACTATAAAGAGGGCATGGATGTATATGAAGAAATTTTAATTTATACAACAATAATATAACAACAACAACAATGACTATGCAGTAGAATATCACAAGTGCGATTTGGGAAGGGTCATGTATACGCAGACACTGCCCCTACCTTGGGGAGGTGGAGAGATTATTTCCGAAAGACCGTCGACTCAAGAGGAAGAATAGAATCAAGTAAATATCAACAACAGGCCAGGAAAATGATACCAACCATGTATGAATTCGAAAAAACGGATAGAAGAAAGCAATAGCGATATCTATAGCAACAAGCAGTAACAACGACAAAGTACCAGAAAACCGAAGTGGAAGAGAGTTCTGAAAACAACCCTAATACTAGCACTCTAAGAATCAACGACAAGGTACTAACAGGCTTGCCCTAATAAACTCGGAACGGGTCAGAAAAATACACCGCAAGCTATTATTCTTCTACCCTAATATTCAACCTCCATACTCTCCTATCAAGGGCGATTGATAACACATTTTTAACTTTTCAAGTCATCGAATAATTATACAAACTGTCCACACAAAAAGGGAATAAAAACCTAGAAAATAATATAGCCTACCCGTTTTCAATAGATTAAATATACTTAGGGGTCGTTTGGTTGGAAATAAATTATTCCAATATTAATTATTTCGAAATTAATTATCTCTCCTTTGTATGGGGATAAAAAAAAACACTATAACCTTGTAATAATTAATTTCGGGATTAGTTATACCATGCTTTTATTTCAATCAAACATAGAATAAACTCATCTCAAATTTAATCCCGCAATTAATTATTTTTTTATCCCTCGTACCAAACAAGCCCTTATAGTATAAAAATTCCTTTATACTGATTGATGAAAGGTCCTCAGAAAGGTAGTGCATTTCTTAGGGCCACAAACTCAACCAGTTGCTACATTTATAGATTTTATGGAAAATGCTTGTGATCCATTCTTTTGGTAAGGAGTTTGGGTGATAATGTGATCATTTAAGTTCTTAATTGATCAAATATTAGTATATGGGTTCGACTTATGCTTTTATTGAGCTGAGGGTCCTTTATCGGAAATAACATTTTTATTTTTATAAGGCAAGAGTAAGGTTTTCGTATACATTATCCGCCCCAAACTTTACTTGTGTGATTCTACTAGATATGTTGTTGTAAAATCCAACATACAACTTTAACAAAAACGATGTGAAAGGGCCCGACTTAATTCCAGAATAAGAGTTTAACCATGGCTTTCCCTTTTTTTTTTGTGTGTGTTGGGGGGGGAGGCAACTGCCACCTATCGACCCCGATCTCTTTTCATTTGTTTTGGATATTACCAAACTTAACCTAACCTTCGTAAATCACACTAAAGCGGACGCCTAACTATGGAAAAACCTCCTTAAGAGTGGGTTTAGGTTAGTCAATCCGGCCCGAGATGCGTTCGTTGACAAAACCGCCGTAAGAATTTCTACTCAAGTCTCATAAAGATTAAAATAGATATAGAATATATGTGGAGATGGATAGGTTTAAAGAGTCTTGTAGGTAATGTTCACGCATGCGAAAATGTCAAAAATATTTGTTGGATGTATTGAATGAAAGAATGATGGCTCAGTCACACTATGAAACAATAAATTTGGACTTTTGGCATGTTGTTCCTTGGTGCTTCTTCTTGTTCGATGCAGGCGCGAATGTAACATTAAAGCTACAGGTACATCCAACCTATAATTGTTGACGTCCAGCATAATATTTTGTGTAAAAATTACTAAAATTATAATAAAATATATATATATGAACTCATAGCTTTATAAATATAGTAAAATCAACTAATAATTTTAAAAATTAAACCCATAAAATTTAAATTTTAAATCCACCTTTGATTGAATGTTGTAATAATCCCTTGAAAAGTTGATAGATTTTGGAGATCAACTCAATTAGTCACTCATTCAGTCACTGCCAAAACAAAAAGTCACTGCCAAACAGCTTCTCGTAATTTTTTTCCTACCCACCTAAAAAGTTTTAAGTTATGCCAGGGGAATTTGCGGCCGTACTTTATATTTGTGTCACCTTTTAATTTGTACCCTATTTCTAAAAATTATTGATTTGGTAGTCAGTTGACAAAAAATTCGTAATAATATGACAATTACACCCTTGATAAATCGTGTGATCTGCAACCTCATTCATGACAATTACACCCTTGATAAATCGTGTGATCTGCAACCTCATTCATGAAAAAAGATCTCCTCCTCTCCTCTTAGTAGTTTTATCAAAAAATCAAAAACTTGTCCAGATTCATCTTCAAAATCACACTTGCTAAAACGTCATGCTAATATAGCATGAAGTTGTTTTACATTGAAGCTAAACTTCATGTTAATGCATGCTGAAGTTATTTATCCTACAGTCTACAGTTTTGTCATGAGTTTTTACTTTAGTATAAATATGCTGAAGTTATTAGTTAATTTGCTAAAACATCATTTTAAACATGCCGAAGTTATTTAGTTCATTTGCGAAAACTTCAGACTAAACATGCTTAAGTTTTTGTCTTGCAGTATGTAATTTTCTAATGAGTTTTTGCTAATGCATGCTGGGGTTATTTAGTTCATTTGCTAAAACTTCAAACTAAATATGCTTAAGTTATTTAGTTCATTTGCTAAAACTTCAGGCTAAACATGTTTTTGTTATTTAGTTCATTTGCTAAAACTTCATACTAAACATGCTTAAGTTATTTACTTCATTTGCTAAAACTTCATACTAAACATGCTTAAGTTATTTACTTCATTTGCTAAAACTTCATGCCAAAACATGCTGAAGTTTTGTCATGTAGTCTCAATAGTCCTGAAAGGTAAAATCGCCTTTCTGAAACGCTTTTTTAAAAAAAATAGATACGGAAGCAAACGAAAAAATAAAACGGGTATAAGTTAAAATGGGACGACTAAATAGGGCGCCCCATACATTTTTTACGAAAATTGATAACATAATTTTTTTCCTTCAAAATTAGATATTTAACTTATTATAACATGTTATTTATCATGTATTTTAAGTTGAAAATTGATGCTTTTACATTGAGTTACTTGAAATTATCTTTTAAGTAATATTTTACATCAATATATTTTATACCATCAGAATGTAAAGTATTTATTGAATTAATAAGAGGTAAGGGGCTTTTGTATCTATACCCGATTTTGGGGTCACAATTGAACCTATACCTTCTTTGCAAAAAAGTTTGCAAGCGTACTCATTTTACGATCAACTTCAGCTTGTCGGGTCTGAAGTTAAAAGAAAAAATGCCTCAAGTGAAAAAATTGCACTTCAAATGCACTTAAGGCCAAATAAGTCTGAAGTGCAACCAATGGTTTCATCCACTTAAGGCTAATAAGTCTGAAGTGAAAATTTGCACTTCAGATGCACTTAAGATGCACTTAAGGCCAAAAAGTCTGAAGTGCAACAAATGTTTTCATTAATTTAAGGCCAATAAGTCTGAAGTGAAAATTGCCCAGAAACAGAAATTTGTTCTTCGAATTATAACAATCCAATATACAATTTAATACCTAAATCTACTCCAAATGAGCTCAAATTTGAAACATAACCTCCAAATATCATCAGGAACAAACCCAATCATCAATTTGTCAAAACAACAATAAATCTAATAAACCCATTTTGCAATTCAGAAAAATAAGAAGAAGAAACCTTAGGCAATCATAAACTACATTAAAATATATTCACAACCACCATATAAAATTATTAACATGTGAAGAAGAAGAAGATGAAGAAGAAAATGAAGGAGGAGAAGAGAAGGAGAAAGAGGCCTGAAGCTTTTTAAAAAGTAAGTAGAAATTAAAACTGTTTTAAAAAGTAAGTATAGGTTAAATGAAAACGATTATATAAGATGTCCGTGTAATTTTTAGGAAATATAGTATAGTGAGAGAAAAAAAGACAAAATAAAAAGAGGAAGACAATTTGGGGAAAGGCTGATGACAGCTTTAGGCCCACCAAGTTTACAAAAATATGCTGTGGGCCGAATCTGCTTATTCTCCCTCTGTTTTCTTCTAATAACGCTTTGGGCCCCATTTATTACGAGCTCTTTTACGTCTCTTTTCAGAACTACTAGTTGTACAGTGGCGAATAGGACAATTTTGCCCCTTGTCCCTTGCGCTTCCAAAGCACATTCCATCCGCCGTTCGATATTCACATCGGAACTCAGATTGGTTCGCATTCGAGCTCATAAAGGAGGAATTAATTCCTACCATGCTTTTTTACTTTCACAAAATAGTTCGAATCAAGATATTTGGATAAGGATGGAGGAAATAGAAATCATATCCATCATTAAAAATTGTTAACTTCAAAATATATAAACTCAAAAGGATAGAAAAACTTTTTAAAAAGAAATTTCGTAAATTTGGAGGATTAATTTTTCTTTTTTTAAAACGTAAACTTGGTGGACAAACCACACGAGGCATAAGATTGTCTTAAAATGATTTGAGGATTTGTGGACTAAATATGAGGGGGTCGTTGTTCGGCTAAAATGAGATTTCTCGTCCCACTCACACGTGGGCTGGTCTCTCAAACTTTTCCCTTGATTTAATTCTTATGACTACCCAATGTTGCATAAAACATTGTTAAGATTAATGGTTGGCCTTTCTTTTATCTTAAGTTTTTACTTGAGAAGAATAAAAGTTACTACTAGTAGTAGGAGTGTCAATGATTCTGTTCGGCCGGTGATTTTATAAAACTTATACCATATCAATTTTTCGGTTATTCTATTATATATAATCAAAATTAGACTTTTCGAAACCGTCCCGATCATGTTGGTTTCTCTTCGGTATCGGTACGTTTCGATTAATTTTCCGTTTTTTTTAATGTCGTGTAAAAGTCACTAGTAGAAAAAGAATACAATAACATACATACTTTTATAGGACTTATCAAAACTCTCCAGACATTTTTAAATATGAAAGATGACCAAAGTATAGATCTATCAACTATTCTACAACGACGTAAAGAAACTAAGCAAATGCAAAAATATAAATCACACAAGTGGAAAGATATTAACCAAGTTGAGACGCCATAATAGATTAAATATTCAAAGAGATAAATCTGAATCATACGAAAGAAAACATATTCAATAAATTGTAGTTTACTACTCATAATCGCTATAAAATACCTTGTGTCTTGCTAGTGAATATGCTGGAAATAATTTAATTTCGATAAGAGTAGCATAGTAAGTTTGAGAATTAGGATTTTGAGTTTAATTACTTGTTGGCTTGTAACTGTTTTCATAGTTCGAAAGCTTAAGAAAAAAATAATGCTTTATTATTTTTAAACTTAATATATAAATATATTTTCACATGTAAATTTATTCGGTACAGTTTGGTATCCGATTTATTTTCATAAAATAAAAAACCTATCCTAATTCTCGGTACAATTATAAATTTATAAATCTACGGTTTTATCAAAAGAAAACTAAAAATCGGTTCGGTACGGTACGGTATAGTTCGGTCGGTTTAGTTGATTTTTAAATATCCATTAACTCTAGTAGTCTATAGTATCATTTAAAGAGAGCCAAACAATCATATATTAGTACCATTATTCATATTTGTTGGCATGCGACGAGATTCACAATCGCATTGACGAAGCCAGAAAATAAATCAAAAAGTGCATACTAATTTACTCTCTTCTTTTTTAGTAAATCATCCCTAACTTGTTCCACTATCAATTCTTTGTGGCTTTTCGAGTTTTGAGAACAAAGATACTGTGAAAAACCAAATCGCGAGAGGGGGAAAGAGAGAGGTGTCGCCGGAGAAAGAGGGCTGTCGTCGGAGCACCGTGATGCCTGGGGGAGGGAGTTTTGAGCGAGGAGAGAAAGAAAAGGTGTTTTAAAAGCTATTTCCAACTGAATCGGTCGAAAATTTAAAGTAATAAAACAATTTTGACTGATTTGGTCGCAAATGAGGTCATCGAAGTCGGACCTCGTTTAATAAATTTTTGCGACCGAATCGGTCACAACTTTTTAGATTTAATTTTTTTAATTTTTTTCGACCGAATCGGTCGCAAGTGAGGCCAACGGACTCATACCTCGTTGTAATAGTTTTTTGTGATCGGATCGGTCACAATCTTTTTATTTTTTTATTTTTCCGACCGAATCGGTCGCATATGCCTTTGAGGTATTTTTCACCAAATTTTGCGACGAATATAGACGGAATATTCACCGTAAACATTAATAAAAATTGAAATATATATATCTTTATGCCATTTTCGATCGATTCCGTCGAAAATTTCCGACTACTTTTTCCTATCGGAATATTTCGGTTGAGAATACGCCGTTTTTTTATAGTGAGACAAACAATGATTTTAACCTAATAGATATAGCATAATTTACGGCAAAACCCCTTCCGCCCTTTGGCTCCGGCCATGCCCGCAAGATCCCTATTCATAAGCTCGAGATCACGTTGGTTTCCTAACTGTATTTCTTTCCTTCTCATTCAATCTAGGTTAGGAGTTGGCCATGTAGGAACAAAGTCTAATCAATTGAAACAGAGAGAGTAAATCTTCAAACTACAATGAATTCACTTCCACATTCCATTTAATCTAAAACATGTACTCGACTATTATGTTAGTCATAACCTGCTTCACTTCATGATCGTAATTGTAATAAATTAAATTAAATCAAATGTTTACTAAATATGTTCTGAAAATGTGAAGCGCCAACATTTTTGGTGACTTATTCTCGAACTATTGCGGTAAAGAAGCCAGCAACACACCATCAAAGATGGGGTGCTGCGTATAGACGTTAATTAGGATCCCTCTATCTTTGACCATATGCCTTACTTCCGGAGAAAAACAACATTTTACTCCCGAGTGGGCTTATTCAGTGCAAATTCAAATTATTGGGGCTAATGGGTCTCAGGTATTTAATACTTTCAGTATAGACAATATGTACTTCGTGTCGAAAGTTATAAGTTTAAGTGTATCCCTAACCGAAATTCTACATTTGGCGCCCCTAGTAACACGTGGATGAGGTGTTGTGAATGGCTGAGATCGCTCCACCTTTAACCAAATGCCTTTCATTGAAGTCTTGAAAATGAATAACCTCTTGGTAAAATGCAATTTGAGTGGCCGGCCCTGCTCGATGCAAATCCAAATTAGCAGTGGCTAACATGTCAAGATACCGAATGCCTAAAAAAGTCAAGGATAAAAAAGAAGCAGCAACACATCCCGGAGGAGACAAAGAAAGAGCATGATATACTGTAGCCATGGGCAGTACATTGGGCATAAGAAGCATGACTGACTGTCTTCTCATAAAAAAGCCGAGAACATCGGCGGTCTTCTCTTTTGTTGCTGCATTTTNTATATATATAAGTTTTATATATTTTTTTGTTATTATTTTTACAACGGCTATACAGTGTCATTTTCTCATTGAAAATTGGATACGTACTTGGACCACCTTAAGCAAATAGAGAACAAGGGGACCTACCGGAGCCTGCCTTATAAAAGGCTTATGGATGAAATTAGGAATTAAAGTGATAATTTGCGTTATCCAATAAAAGGAGCGGAGATGTTTTGCTTCAGAGCAGAAGATTTGCTTCATGAATCAGAGTTGGGTAACACCGTTAGTTTTGAACAAATTGTGGCAGTGAGCCTCCACTTTAACATACTTAAAGGACTAAATATGCTCAATGTTATATTTGAGAGAATAAAATATACCTACCCTCGAAGATAATATTGACCAAAAACTCAAAGTATGCTCCTAAAAGATTACTACATGTTACAATATATATATATATATATATATATATTGTAACATGTAGTAATCTTTTAGGAGCATACTTTGAGTTTTTGGTCAATATTATCTTCGAGGGTAGGTATATTTTATTCTCTCAAATATAACATTGAGCATATTTAGTCCTTTAAGTATGTTAAAGTGGAGGCTCACTGCCACAATTTGTTCAAAACTAACGGTGTTACCCAACTCTGATTCATGAAGCAAATCTTCTGCTCTGAAGCAAAACATCTCCGCTCCTTTTATTGGATAACGCAAATTATCACTTTAATTCCTAATTTCATCCATAAGCCTTTTATAAGGCAGGCTCCGGTAGGTCCCCTTGTTCTCTATTTGCTTAAGGTGGTCCAAGTACGTATCCAATTTTCAATGAGAAAATGACACTGTATAGCCGTTGTAAAAATAATAACAAAAAAATATATAAAACTTATATATATATATATATATATACATTTAAAAATTTCGGTTGATTTTTCCAAAAAAAAAAGTTAAAATTTAAAAAAAATAGAGCCGCCAGTATTACTTCTAGGCATATTGTTGAAGCAAGCAAATAACCAGGTTGTATTATCACTTTTAGCTCATGTCAAAAATTATTTACACCTGGTAGCGGAAAAAGTATATATAACATACAAAATGTGTGTGTGTGTATATATATATATATTATTTTTACAACGGCTATACAATATCATTTTCTCATTGAAAACTAGAACTGACACATATGGAGATATTTTCAAGGTCAAAATTTTAAAAGACATTATCTAAAAATGAGGAATTAACGTGATAATCTGCGTTATCCAATAAAAGGAGAGGAAACGTTTTGCTTTAGACAAGAAGATTTGCTTCATGAAACAGAGTTGGGTAACATCGTTAGTTTTTGAACACATTGTATTAGTGAGACTAAAGGTGCTCCACTTTAATATACTTAAGGGACTAAATACGCTAAGGACTTTATTTGAGGGACCAAAATAGACCTATCTTAAAAAATAAGGGACCATATTGGCCAAAAGCTCAGCATACTTTCACTTATTTTGAATAGTTACTTGTTCTCTTAGGAACCTGATACTGCAAAACATAATTTTTGTACGGTTTAGAGCTCTTTCAAGAAAGAGTTAGCTAATATGGACAAAAATACATACTCATTTTATCTCAATTTATATGGCATACTTCTGGCTTAGTAAAAGTCAAGTTGATCGACCAATCAGATAGCACTATTTTAGTGTTATTTGACTTGGAATGTAAGTATTCAAACCCACAAAAAATAGTATTACAATTCGATTTTACCATCCGTTATTCAAAATACACTGGTTCAGAATTCGAATTTGCCCTACGTAGCCGAGTGGTAAACCATTGTTTTAATTTTGTATATGAGAAATTGAAAAAATAGTCAGATTTACGAGTGGTCATCAAAAATAGTCACAGTTTCAAAAGTAATCGAAATTTAGTCATTTTTTATGTAAAAATAAATCTGAACAAAAATACTATTCTAAATCTGGAAAATATTCCAGTATAATATACTGGAATTTCAGCATAATATATCGGAGTTCCAGTATAATATACCGGTCCAGCATAACATGTTGAAAGTTCATACATATGTGCTCCAATCTCTAGTATATTATGTTGGAACTTTCCGCGTGTTGGAGTTCCAGCATAATATGCTAGAGATTCATACACAGGTGCTCCAATCTGTAGTATAATACGCTGGAACTTTTCGCGTGTTGGAATTCCAACATAATATATGCTGAAAGCAGAGGCGGAGCCAAGATTTGAACCTTATGGGTTCAGGATTGTAATCCTTTCAAGTCATTGGGTTCTAAATTAATAAGCTTTACATATTCAATGAATTTCTTAAGACAAATACATGGTTTGAACAAAAGTTACTGGGTTCGGCCGAACCCGCATCCGATACTATGCCTTCGCCCCTGGCTGGAAGTTTATACACAGATGTACCGATCTCCAGTATATTATGCTGGAACTTTCCGTACGTGTTACAACAAAATATTTCAAAGACTTTGCAAACACTGACTATTTTTGAATGACCGATCTGAAAACTGACTAGCCCGTGTTATTTCTACATTTACGTTGATTTGTTGAACCGGTGGCAAATGCAGCATAATAAAAAGGATATAACAATTTTAAAGATTAATAGAAACGCGTCGTTACAGATAATAAGGTACTCACTTTATTTTAGGAACGATATATATCTTTTCGTGTCTTCCACTTAGCATTAATAAATTAATATACAAAAATCCTCCCTTAATTCATACTTAGTTCTTTTTAGTCATTCTTTCAAAAGGGCAATAAGAATATCTTTCTACCAACAAACAAAGAGCCTGTGTTGGGTACATAATTTTTAATTATGTATATATTATACCTATCATTATATTAACAAAAACAATAGAGATGTTTCTTGGAAAACCAAAAGCATCTTCAACTACCCAATCATTAGTATCATAAACTAGTACAAAATTCCCTTTTCTTTTCCTTCTGCTATGGGTTTTATAATTTTCTGCTTAAGAGCTAACATATTATCAAGACAACTAGCAATTCCACTAAAGACTTAGCTTCATTTGGACGAGGTACTAAATTCTTATCACCTTTACACACCTCAACCAGCTGGTTACTGCAAACTCTCCTTTTTTTAATTTCTTATATTTATTAAGTAATAATACGTAGTCATTACTTAGTAGGACCTATGTATTTATTTTCACTAATACAAGCGTACGACGTAGAGTTGAAAATCTGCAAATCATAAAGACAATGTTTATACTATTAGACAAAATCATACATCAGTTACATGCATGCTAACTAATTAAACTTTCTTTTTTTCCACTTGGTTTTGCACTTGAGGGGAGCCTAACAATAACGGTATAGTTGTCTCCGTGTTCGAACCGTGAAAGCAGTCACTCATGCTCTTGCATCAGGGTAGGCTTTCTACATCACGCCCCTTGGGGTACGATCCTTCCCGCACTCAGTGGCGAAGGGTATATAACACTGTGTATATAGGTAAAATATTACGTTTTAGAGGTATATAACACATATTGAACACCCTTTGTCGAATTTTTTTTTTTTCACTTCTTTCAAATTTGAATACCCTTGGAAAAATCTCTAGGTTCGCCACTGCCCGCACCACTAGAAAACTAGCGAAATTCGTCCACAGAATATCGACCGAAATCAGTCGGAAAATAAATAAATTGGTCGCAAAAGTCAAAGAAAATATTTTTGACAACGGAAATAGTGGTCCCACAGCAAAGATGACCAAATTCCGACCGATTTCGGTTGGAAATTGATCGATCTTTGACTAAGACCTGGTCATACTTGCATATAATTACCAAAAAATTTCAAATATACCGACCGAAATCGGATCTTGTATGAATGCAGGATAGTTTGTGCACCGGGTTGTCCTGCCCTTTTTTTCTTCTGCCCTCGTCGTACGGCCCGATTAATTCCAATTCGCACCGAAAAAGTGGTAATGCAACCCCTCGGAAGACGACTCCATTCGAAAGCTCGAACTCGAAATTTCTGACTAAAAATGGAGGAATATAATAATTACTAATCCACCATAATCTTTAATGGTTAACTAAGCAATCAAGCTAAGTAATTAAGGTGTGCTTTTATCCCCCATCATTATCTTACAGCTTGCAATTTAATTAACTCCTTCTTTGTTATGTTTTAAATCTATACAGCTTCCCCAAAACTCAAACAACATAGTGGTAATGGGTTGAGGAATTAATTGAAAAAGATTGACAGATCAATTTCCATTTATACGTACGAAAAGTGAGTACGTGTATAAGGAGCTCAAGTCCTTAATTTGGACAATATATAGTTAATGTCAAGGACAAACACCAAAAAAGGATTCAAAACTGGTGACCCCAACCAACAGCTGTAATAATGGAGGAAGAAAAAAGACCAACAGCTGTAGTACGTTAAAATCAAGTAGTATCAATTTATGATATTTTTCAACATTAGACAACCTTAGCGTAATGTGTCACCTTGATTCCAACTCTGCTTAACATAGCAACTTTTGTTGTTTTTAATCCGTTAGGACCCGCCTCGCTCTGTTGCCATCTCGAATTCAGACAAATTTAGTACTACAGTCAAACCTCTCTATAACATTCTCCTTTATTCTGAATATTTTTGGATGTTATAACGAAGTGCTGTTATAGAGAACATATATTATAACATTATAACATAACATAAAAGTTAGTTTCGAAAAAGCTTGACGTTTATAGATAAGTGTCGTTATACAGGGATGCTGTTATAGAGAGCTCTGACTGTATATCGATAATTAGTAGTTCTATCAAGACGGATTCAATATATATATATATCCTAGAGATAAATGTATTTACTCTACGCAAAGTAATACTAATAAAAAATCGAAAATAGCGACAGAAAATTTCTATAGATAAACAGAGAAAAAACTGTCGCTAATCTTCTTTAGCGATGTATTAGTGGCAGATCATTAAAAAACTATGTTAATTACGAGCAATTTAGCGATAGATTGGCGATAACGTTCCTATCTATTCCAATTTTTTGTAGTATAAATTCTTTGGAGTCATCCTACATGATTAATTTTGAAAACAAATAATATCATGAATGAAGGACCATTAAGGATTAGTACATTTCAATTTATTTTACCGTAGTAAAAAAGCAAAATGTCAGCATTGTCGATGTTAGTTAATTTCAAATAAGAAAAAGAAAAAAAGAGAGATTGAAGGACAAAATGGATAAGGGTAAAATTACAGAGAAAGAATGGAACATGCATTGACTGAATAACAATAATCACCCAATAGGCTTAATGTGCTAATAATTAATCCTCTTTATCATGTTTTTTTTTTCTTTTTTTCCCCTCTCTCTACTAATTAATATGACCAAAAAAGAAAAGAAAAAAAAAAGATTTACAACTATATACGAGAGAGATAGTGGGTGGTCATATGAAATTACCACGTCCACGTCACCGTTATTTTTTCATTTCAGTTACTGACAGTTATTCCACGTCAGCAAGAGTAAAATTCAACCAACTCATCCAATGACTCAGGTTGAGGATCAGCATTTTCAAGCATCCAAAGCAAATGTTCAAAGAGAACAACTTCACATCCAACTGTAATATATTCTTCAGAATCGCCGGACTTTTCGATGAGTTCACGGAAAAGTGGGTGGTCGACGACGTCGGAGTTTACGAGGTACCGGCGGCGTGACTTTCCGACATAGACAGGATACACATTTTTGTTGGAGCAGTGATTATCATCGGAAAAGGAAACTTCATCGTCGGAGGAGGAGGAAGAAGAGTGATGTGTGGCTACGACGGCGCTGCCATTTACGCGGCCGAGTTTGAAGGATTGCATTTTCTTTAACACGGATTTGAGTTTCGTGAGTTTGCCTCCTTTCGCCATTGTTGTAAGGTTAAAAATGGAAATTTCTTTTAGGGAAAAGAGAGGTTTTGAAGAGAAGAAAATGAAGGGAGAGTGAGGTTTTGAGGAGAAAGTGGGAGGAAGGTTCGGATATATAAGGGAAATGGGGAAGGGTAAAATGGGAAATTTCAAATAGGCAGCAGTTACATATTTCATATTTGTATTAAATTGCTTAGGCAATTGGGTCAGCTAAAACCAGCTGCGGCTTTCTGCCTATTTGAGAGAACCTCTAGATTTTTCTTTCATTTTTTCTTTTTTTCGCGAATATTGGTTTGGTACAATTTTTACTATTTCATCTTGAATCCATTTTGAACTGGATATAAAATTAAGGAAAAGAAAATAAAAACTTTGACACACAAGTAAGTGTAAAATATACCAAAACTCATATTATATTTTTGATGTAGAAAATGTCTCTTACAACCTGTTTGGTCAAGTTTCTCCGAGTCAAAAAAAAAAAGTTTTTTTTTTTCAAAGTTGAAGTATTTGGCCAAGCTTTTAGAGGCAAAAAAATACTTTAGAGTAGAACCAGAAAAAAATAGTTTCTCAGATGTGTTTTTCAAATAAATTAGTCAAACACAAACTGTTTCATTTTGAGATAGTCACTTCATAATAAACTAATTATCGCAGTTTGGCCAAACATGCTATTAATCCTATATGAGAACGATATTAAAGGTATAATAACAATATACATTTAAAATATTTTTCAAATAACAAAGAATCAAAGATATATACTTTCTCCGTTTTATTTTACACAGCACAAAACAACATACTTTTATATTTTGGAAACAATTTAATTTTAGTTTTTTTTATTTTTATCCTTTAATAATCTATCCAGTATTTCTTTCTATCTTAAATTCTATATCTAGCCAAAGTACCTCATAAAAATTAAAACTGCCGGAGTATTAATCTTTTGGAACGGATTAAAAAGACAAGAGTGTCAAATAAAATGGAAGAAAAAAGTTATTTTTATTATTTTCTTTTACTCGTGCATAAGAAATCCTTTAATCTACTATCCATGTAATGTCACTCATGAAAATTCAGCAGTGAATTTTCAGTTGGTCCTATTAATAACTTGAACTAGATCTACCACCAAAGTATGTGACGCAGTGGATAGGATTGTTCCTCCCTTAACCTGAGGTCTCGAGTCCGAGCCCTAAGTATAGAAAAATCTTTGATAGGGAACGCTACCTTCCGAATGGAGCCCTGCCCGGTGCGAATCTAGATATAATTGGGCTCCAATACGAATATCGGACACCGGACGAAAAAAAAAAAAAAAATCGAACTAGATCTTTAACATCTTAGCTTAGTTGGAAATGAAGATGACTCGCCAACTTGTAGCGTTCTAATCACTTCAGTTTTAAAAGGTCAGTTAATGGAATGATTTTCTTTTCCTGTAGTAATTAGGGGTGTACATGGACCGGGTTGGTTCGGTTTTTATCAAAACCAATTCAAACCAACTATATCGGTTTGGATTGGTTCTGTTTTGTCGTGTTTTTCGGGTTTTCGGATTTTTTTGTTACATGAATATTATCCGAATCTTACTTTGTTAAAGTTATAGATAAAATTTTGATAAGTGAATATATGTTTAGTAAATATTAAAAAATTTGACATATATATGATCTATTAAAATATTCAAATGGGAGAATTTTGTTAGTAACACATGTTAGTTATTTTCTTAGTCGTCTATCAATAATTTTCCGTCAATGTACGATTTCAAGGTTCACACATGAGAGAATCCCAAATATTTCTACATTTTATAAAAAAAAATTAATATAAAAGATTATATATTTATATATCGGTTTGGTACGGATCTTTTTTACTCAATACAGAAACGTCAAACCAAACCTAGTCAGATTTTTTAATCAATTTAATTTAATTTTTTAATTTGGTGCGGTTTTCCGGTTCGATTTGAACCCCCAGTAGTAATCATAGTTACTTTTGATATTTACAAGAAAAAACAAGAACAAGTCATATATCAAAATAGAAAATACTCTTTTTGCGGTTTTTTTAATTTTGAGATGTTTCAATGAAAAATCTTTCTCTTTCTTCTCTTCTTTTTAACGTATCAACATTCTTTCATTTGAGAAAAGAGCGAAGTCATGTTATTTTTCGCAAATCAAGAATTTGTTTTGCTTCCATTCTCAACCAACAATAATATTAACCACTAGTAAATTTAAAGAGTATTATATTTTTAGCTCGCACCAGAAACTATTTATATTTGATAATAAAAAAAATATATTATAAAATTTGTATAATTTTTATATATAATATACATAATGTATTTACATACAAAAAATATACAAGTTTTATACATTTATTCAGCTATTACTTTTACAGCGGTGTCATCTTTTCCAGAATTTAAACTTTTGACTTTAATTGTTTCAATTTCCAGCACTTCTTTTACTAACAAGAACAAGTGAGGTTAAAACTAAAACACATTTTGTTGGTATGGCTCTATATATGGTGTGAATAAAAGCCTTTCGTCCTCTTTAATCTCGATTTATGTACAATTTTCCGTTTTCATGATAAGCCAAAGTTTTGACTACTATTTTGCTAATTTTCTAAAATTAATTTATAAAAAAATAAAAATAAAATTAAAAATACCTTTTAAAAGAAAGTACTTTTGGTGAGACGCGATTTATTTTGCTTAATGAATTTGAAAGTACTTGTTAGTATCAAATAGTGTTTGGCCAAACCTTAAAAAAATATTTTAAAATATATTTTCTCAAAAGTGATTTTAAATTTTTTAGTGAGAAGTTACTTTTTCTACTTCTAAAATAGCTCCTACTTAAATGCACTTTTTCTTCTACTAAAGACTTCATCAAATTTCTCAACTTAAAGAAAACTTTTTAATAATAAAAAAAGTATTAAAGTTGTAGGTTAGGGGATAGTTGAGCATTTTTTTCCTCGTTATTTCGGTTAGTCCGATAGTGTTTTGTCTAAGACTGCTAGCGGTTTTTGTTTCATCACATTATTTTTATTTTCAATTTTTATTATTATCATAATTACTGTCCTTTCACTTATTTGTTGTATCGTACGGTGCTGATATTATTTGTCTGGTTTCTGTTTTTGTTACATATCTTTTGTCTTTGAGCCGAAGGTCTCCTAGAAACAGTCACACTACCTTTTCGGGATCGAAGTAAAATCTACGTACACTCTACCTTCTTCAGTCTTCACTAATAAAATTATTACTGAATTGTTGTTGTTGTTGCACCCCGGAAGAAACTTAATCAAACAAACTACGAATAAGGTTAGCCAAAGTTTAGACTATAGTTATGGAGTACGAGAAAAGAAAATATAGTTCTTTTACAATTTGAATAAGGTTTTCAACTTAAGGGAAAGGGACAAAATAGACAAAGGGGTAATCATTAATACAGGCCAAGAAACTCCATACCCTGTTCGTATTTTATTTTAATTTATTTGTTCAGTGGGAACAAGACATGCAAATTGGGAAAAGAAATAAATGTAAGGCATACTTAATTAGCAAAATACTGTCAACATTTGGACTAAGTTTGTTGTAAACACGACACGTTACATTTTAGGTTTGAGTTCTACGTTGTTTATAGATTAAAAAAGAGCATCTAACCTAATAGGAATTTCAATAAAGTAATTTGGTAGCACGACTTTTGTTTAGACTAGAAATGTCTAATTTTAAATCTTACCCATTCAATTTCGGTGATTGGGTCCCATATCTGAACCTTTATATATTTTCTTCTCTATTAACTATTAACAAAAGAAAAATTAAGAATTATCTATGAGAAAATAGCATAATGGTCATAAGTTCACAAATCGATTCCTAATGTGATGAATTTAAAATCAATAGTCATCTGGGTTGTGGTGGAGTGATAAGTTCTCCTTCGTCTCAGTGGCGAAGTCAGAAATATTTTTAAGGGTGTTCAAACTTAAAAGAACTAAAAAAGAATTCCCGACAAAGGGTGTTCAATATATCTTTTATACATTTAGAATCAGTATTTTATTTTTATACACAGTGTAATTTTTTCCAATATTTCGATGAAGGGTGGTCAGTTGACCACTCTTTGAAAAGGGTGGCTTCGCCCCTGCTTCATCTTTAACTACAAGTTTCGGGTTCGAGTCCCTGGTATGAAGTCATCTTTATTAGGGAACGTTTTACTTCCAATGTGGGACTTTCCGACGCGAACCTAAATTTAGTCGAGCCCCAATATGAATACCGGACACCGGATAAAAAATCAAGAAAGAACTTAAAATCAGTAGTGTCAATAATCGTTTGATAATCGAATAAGATTTTTAACCAACGATAAGAGTTGTCGTCATATTATTAGGATTATGTGTTCGAACCATCAAAGCAGATAAAGCAGGGCAGACTGCATGCAAATCTGTTCCTTGAAAAAACTACGTGAATAAATTATCGTCATTTGATAAAAAGATTCTGTAAATGGTGTTCGACTAACCACCCTTCTAACACTGTAGCTCCACTAACGCGATCACGATTAACGAGTTGGTTTTTCCTCTCCTATAAATGATATGATAAAAGTTAAAGTTATTAAGAACTGCGACAACCTGCAATATTTATTAAGAATTTGATAAATATTTCTTTAAAACATTTTGTAGTTACGGACCAGAAAGTAGTTGGTCCTTAAAAAAGCCGAAAAACAATTTGTTTTTCCACAGTTTTTCTTATAAGTGGCTGAAAGCGACAGACATGTGCAACCGCTAAAAGGAGCAGCCAAATTCTGGAGCTTTTTGTCCATCTTCTTAACTTTTATCTTTTGATTAATTATTAAAAAAAAATGGTTAGGAGCATAAAACAAAATAAAATATGTTTGAAAGGAAGAACTACATCTTTTTTCCCATTATTTAGTAGCTTAGTTAGGATGAGGTCAAATAGAGGTGCTAACTACCTCAATTTTCTTACTGTTTTTTGTTAGACCTAAGAGAATAATCAACTTTTGATTTATTTTTAATTTAGTATTTCAATCATTAATTTTTCAATCAAAACAATTAAATAGAGTTTGTCAACATATGCCCCTTTTTTTTTTATAAGCACCTACAATTGATTTATTTATTACCACTTTTTATCTTATTACGAAGTCAGCTACTATAACAACAACAAACTCAGTATGATCCTAACAGGTGGCGTTTGGAGAGGATAGTTTGTACGCAAACCTTATCCCTACCTAATGCAAGTAGAGAGGTTATTTCTAATAGACACTCTGCTCAGAAAGAATAAAAAGAAGAAGAGAAAAGCAAGGAAGGAAGAGATTATACCAAATTAAAGTCAGCTAACGAATATAAATAAATAATAAAATTAAAGAAAAGCTTTTAGGTAAAATTGGAAAGAAATTAAAATAGAGAAGATGAGAGAGAGTTCAAAGTATATCCACTAATTAATATTATGAAGTCTGTCCAGACAGCTAGTTGTTCAACGTCGAGAAGAATTCTAAATGGATACGAAATTAGTATTGATGAAAATGACAAATGAAAACAATAGGTCGAGAAATGACAGTAAGCTTGTTACAGACTGGGGCTAAGAACAAAGAAAGTGACGCATCTAATACATACTAGCTATAGTAATACATAATTTGATTATGATGTTTATACGGAAAAAATAAGTATTCTTTTTTAATGGAACACTTGTTCATCAAGGTTCATTTTTGATAGGGAATTCATTATGGGACGAAATATTTTCCTCTAATTCCTGAAATGAGAGTGAACTTGCTTCTTAATTTAGGAATGCGCTAGTAAACTGTAGCGAAATCACTAAAAATGAGAAGGATACAAGTGTCAATTATTCTTTCAAAGAGCGCTTTCAAGTAAATGGAGAAAAAGAGAATGCACTTACAATCCTTCTCTCTCTCATATTCACCTGCTAGCATGACATAGATAGTAGACAGTCAGTTCTCTTACAGTTAGTTACTGTGATTGATTGAGGAGAGAGTGCTAGTCTGAATGCCGGTACACGTATGCTAATAGATAGAGGATCTTCCGGTCCTAGAATATTAAGTGATGTTTTAGACTTCAATACTACACAATATTATACGTTAATTGTGCAGTACCCAATTTTTTGAGTGCTGTCTAATAAGAAGAACCTCGTTCTTCTTAGTCTACTACTTACTACAATTTGCGGAATAATTAAGCAGTAATAGTAAAGACACAGGGATTTTTACGTGGAAAACACCTGGCTCAAAAGGTGAAAAAACCACGACCTATTCCTCAGTAGGATTTGCTCAAAACTCTTCACTAAACTCTGAGCCAAAACGGACTTACAAAATAAACTCTTTTGTAATCCTAGGACTAACTCTAATCCTCTTTGTATCAACTAGCCTCTAGCTAATTTCTACAGATTTCAAGCTAACTCTAACTTGAACAATGTGTACCTATTACAACTGCTTCTATGAAAGCTGATAAAATACAATACTTAAACTCCTACTACAATCAACTAGACTCAATATACAAACAATGAAACTGTTCCTTCTAGTTGAACTGTAGCCTTTGTATCGCACAACAATTCTGCTTGCAAAACCTCTGGAACTTTTGCTTCAGAACTTGATTCACTTTTGTACTTGTGTGTCACTTCTTTCAACAGTAATACTTTGATTATTTATAGAGGCCATTTGTTGAGTCTATGGTACAATTCTGATCCAACTCTTCCTTGGTAGACGAGTTTGATTGTAACTCAACTTCCTTCCTCT
>ML244563.1:63657-74219 GCA_005239495.1 Nicotiana undulata | reverse complement strand
CACAGTCATATATATTTATTTCTCTTGTCCACCCTTATCACAGTCATATATATTTATTTATTTGTTTCGACTTTCACGATTCAGGCCAAGCCTTTCACAAATTATTTCCCCGATTTCAAACAGAAGATCATATACCTCGTAATATTTAACCAATAACATTTCACAATAAAACCAACCAGAATATAAGTAAATATTGTAACGCTATCAATCTAGCTCAGTCTTTATATACTATGATAAACTCAAGAGAACAACCAACATCTTTAACACACTTACAACAACAATTGGAAATAACTCAATGAAACCCAATAAACACGCGAACCTCAACAATTATAAATAATAAACTGAATTTTTCTTATAACCTCATCAATAACCTCTCAACCATGAAACCAACAGGAATATCAAAATATATATATTTATTTCATAAAAACAATACCAAACCTCTCAACCATGTTTATATGACAAGGGAACCAGCTCAAACAACCAATACTCTTTCCAAATAGTCACAACGATAACTAACAACAATTCAACAAGGCCAAATAGTCATAGAAACAATAATGAACATGTAACAGTTAAAACAATGATCAAATAAGTGGGAACGGGGAAGGGGATCATGCTTAACAAACGATTTGGGTGGTGCATAGATACTCGTCACCACACCTATACCTTCAAGCTAAAGTTAGGCCAAACACTTATCTCAATTCCGCAGGCCACTCACAACTCAATTATTGCTTTTCCTTTTTAATTCACCTCTAAATTGCTCGAATCTAATCAAAATTAATTTAATATCATTAACTAATGCTAAGTGAACTAACTTTATTGAAAAATAAAAAATTTCCTAAGTTTTCTAAAAAAAGAAGTGAAAACCCGACCCCGGGACCGCTTGGTCTAAACTCGGGGTTCGGACCAAATTACATTTACCCATTCACCCACGAACCCAAATATACAATTAATTTCGAAATCCGACCTCAATTCGAGGTAAAGATTCGACTTTTATAAAATTCCCTAATTCTACCCAAACACTCAATATTTACCATGAAAATTCGTAGTTTTTGATTTAAAAGTGATGAAAAACAATGGGTAATTGAAAGAGTAAAGTTTAGAATTGATTACCTATGACTTGGGGATGATATTTGGTGAATAAATTCGTTCCTAGGGCTGTGGGGTTCGAAAATTTGAAGAAGAAGAAGTCTACCCATTTTGTATTTATTTTTCTGCCAGCTATTCTGTCTTGTTTCTCGTGCCAAACGATCCCTAAACTCGATTTTTCTCTGTCCAATGGATTCCTTGTGAAATGCTAATGAATTTAGGCTTTTGAATCACTCAATTTGACCTTATAATGAAGGAGATATGTAGGTTTTAAGATTTGCAAATAGTGCAGGTTTTTAATACGCCGTCAGGGCAAATTCGTAATTAACCTGAAAATCTGGGTAACTTTGGTAAAATGGCCATAAAATCCTCATACGATGTCCAAATTCGATGATTCTTTTTGCTACGGGTCCATAATTACGATACGGATCTAATACTTCATTCAAAATATAAATCGGAGCTCATTTGTTCAATATGATATCATTTATGCTTGAACAAACGACGTCAAAACATAAGAAAGAACGAGCGCAACACAACACAAACCTATTTGAAACTCACCCGAGCCCTCGGGGCTCTAAATCAAACATGAACGCAAGTGNAACGAATTAAACCTCAAAACTCATTATTTTCCTCAAGAACACTTATAGTTCATAACTTTTCAACCGGATGTCCGAATCACGTCAAACGAACTCCGTATTTCACCAAATTTCACAGGCAAGGCCTAAATATCATAACAAATCTGTACCGGCCTCCGGAACCAAAATACGGGCCCGATACCAATGACTTCAAACATTAATTTTTTTCATTATTTCATAAATATTTCAGCAAAACAATTTCTTTTAAAAATTGATTTCTAAGGCTTGGGACCTCGGAATTCATTTCCAGGCATACGCCCGGGTCTCATATTTTACTGCGGACCTTCCAGGATCATCGAAACACATATTTGAGTCTGTTTACTCAAAATGTTGACTCAAGTCAACTAAAACCAAATTTTGTGGATAAAATTAAGGTAGTTAAAATTAATCTTTTTAAAATCGAGGTAGTTAAAATTAATCTTTTTATGGATAATAAGCCTAGAACGGAGTCTAAATTCATAAAATGACCCCTTGAGTCATCACAATTTGCCTTAGAATGATACTTAATAAAATTATCCAAGATGTTTTACGTACAACAGGTACGTGCGACAATAATTTTTATGCCATAAAATAATATTTATATCCTTTTTTATTCTAGCTCTTCAAGAGATGAGTTGTGGTATTTCTTCATTCACTCCAGGAAATAAAAATATGTTTAAAAAATAACTTTGAATAGCTCATTATTTTATTTAAGCACAGAAAGAGACACTTTCATAATATTTTCCTACTTCAGGAGGAAATTTCAATTGTGTTACTTTTTCAGGAGAAAATTTAAAATACGAAATATTGAGTATATATTCTCTCAATCATATTACCTCTTCTGGAGGTGAATTGTAATATATTTACATCAAGAGCGCGTTCATATATTGACACATTCACTTTAAGGAATGGATTAATATTTATCAACAATTCTCATCCTTCAGGGAATGGAACATAATTATCTGAACGTGCATTAATCACACCAAATTGTGTGATGGCTTAGAACCTCTTTTAAGATAATGCTACTTCAGGAGCAAATCAAGGCATGCAAGTAATATATAGAAATTTTCTCTAACTCATCTTCAATTGTAACCATAGAAAGCCTAAATTATCATTGCTGGTGGTCATAGGCATATACCACTTCTGGTGATTGACAAAACTTAGTTACAATGAGATATACGAAACACAACCACTTCTGGTGGTTGTATATTTCTTGCAAACTCTGCTAGATTTTAAGTGAACCATAAAATTAAGTCATAACAAGACTTAGGAAATATGCCACTGCCAGTGACTATATATTTTTTGAAAACTTCCATACTTAGCCAACAATAGAGATGAAAATAATAAATCATGGTCCTTTCTCATAATATTTTTCTTCAGGAACAAATTTATGGCATGAACTGCTAAGTGAACCAATTATGCTCCTTAGGACCAATGAATAAAAATTATATTGTTAGTAGCAAAAAAGAGGAATATCTGATATGAAGGAAGTACTAACCTTTTGAGTAGAATTCTTAATTAGGGCGATTGGATTTGATTTATATCCATAGACTTTTGCTAACTCAACGAATAGTTAGTGCTAAGCATATATGAAAATGCAAAAATTAATGTCACAAGTCCTTTGCTACAAACCTACTTCAAGATAGCAAAGCGGCAATGGAAAATAATTTATCGTTCATAAATACAAAGTGATATAGTAAAACCTTTAAGCCAAACATAGAATCATTTTCATGCTTAGTTTGTTAATATAGAAATAAAATACCGACGCCAAAGAAATATCAATCGTTCAAACCACTGTAAAAAGAGTAGAAATTCATAAATACAACAGTTTGATCTTACTTACAGTGAGAATCAATGCCTTTGGACGAGGATAACTATAGTAATACATCTTTCAAAGTAAGTGCTAAAGGCAGAGTCTTGTGCTGATAACGTGTTATAAAATAACGCCTTTAAAGAAAATAAATCGACGACAAGTAGAGAGAGAGAGAGATTGATGTATTATTCAATCTTCAAACTGATGTACATAATGAAATGAAAACTCTTCTATTTATAGAAGAAAGCTAAGGAAGCAGTTGCGAGGCTTTTCTTCAGCTGCTTGTAAGCTGTCTGCATGAGCTGCTTGCAACCTGCTTGTTTAATAAGAAGCTGCTGCAAATCATTTCATTGAGTTGCTTGCAACCTGCCTGCATCAGCTGCTTGTAGATAAACTTTAACAGAGTACTAAATGGATAATCTTCTTCAGGAAGATTATCTATAGCGGAGTAATAAATGGACATCCACAAATAATAATTTTATAACAGGTGCTATATTTTGTTATAATTATAAATTATAGTAGTAATTTATTTTTAAGTGAAATCTTGGATCAGTGGATTTGAAATCTGGAAAAATCTGGAGTCATCTCAATACCGTACAAACTTTTTGACTTACTTTCTTTACCATTGAAGTAACACGATATGTCAGTGGTTTTTCGCTTGTGTACATATTTCAATTTTTACGTGTATATAATTATATAAATTTATTTTTATTGTAATATTATTTGCCAGATTTTTTGTTTATAAGGACAAAGTATAAATACTAAAATATGAATAAGCATCGTTTTATCATTGAGAAATCTTGGGTACTGTGATGACTCAAAAGGTCATCCTAAGTAATTCCAGCTAAATCTGTGTTCTGAGGCCCCGAAAGCCTCCGTTAATCTCACCTCAATACGCGTGCGCAGACCGGGCTTGTAGCCGGGAAGTCTTTATGTTGAAATTTGATAAAAATGGAATTTTATGATAATTAAATGAATAAAGTTGACTTTGGTCAATATTTTTGGTAAACGGACCCGGACCCGTGATTTGACAGTCCCGAAGGGTCCGTAGAAAAATATGGGACTTGGGCGTATGCCCGGAATCGAATTCCGAGATCCCAAGCCCGAGAAATGAATTTTTAAAGAAAATTGTTTTCTGAAAATAATAAAGGATTTTGAAAATGAATGATTAAGTGAAAACCGTGTTACCGGGTCCGTATTATGGTTCCAGAGCCCGGAACAGGTTTATTATATGTTATGTGACTTATCTGTGGAATTTGGTGTAAAACGGACTTAAGATGACGGGTTTCGGATAAAAATTAGAAAAGTTAAGCTTTATGAAGTTTTAAGAAAATTCTATGAGTTTTAAGGTTTAATTCGTTGATTTTGATGATATCTTGATGATTTAAAAGCTTGAAAAAGTCCGTAGGATGTTTTGGGAGTCATATGTGTTTTTGGTTTCGAGCCGCGAGGGCTCGGGTGTGTTTCGGGTAGGTGTTCGGGGTGTTCAACTTAGGAAAATCACTGCTGATGCACCATCTTCTGGTGTGCCCACACCTGCGAGCCTAGAGCCGCAGGTGTGACGCCAAGTCCGCAGGTGCGGTCCACCTCGCAGGCGCGGACCGGACGCCGCAGGTGCGGCTTCGCAGGGGCGACATTCTTTCCGCAGGTGCGGCTCCTTTTGGGCTTGACCCATTCCCACAAGTGCGACCTATTTTCCGCACCTGCGATACCGCAGGTGCGACCCCTTCTCCGCAGGTGCGAGATTCGCACAGTGTTTTTCACTAAAGACCCATTTCAGATGTATTTCTCACATTTCCACTCCTTTTCTTCTTATTCAAACCCCATTGACGACGCCCAAGCTAATTTTCTTCTATAAACACTTGGGTAAGTGATCATAACTCCTATTTCTTCCACTTTTCTTCCATAATCACTAGAAATCTAGGCCTAAAAACATGAAATCAAAGTAGAAACTAGGGGTTTTGGGTAGAGTTAGGTTTTTGGGATTATGGGTGATTCAACCTCAATTTGGGGTTGGATCTTAAAACAAATTATATATTCTAACTCGTGGGGGTATGTCTGATCGGGTTTTGGTCCGAACCTCGTGTTTGGACCAAGCGGGCCCGGGGTCGAATTTTGGAAATTTTGGAAGAATTATAGGAATTGTGTATTTAGGCTATGGGATTGTGTTATTGAGCCTTTATTGATATTATTGAATTAATTATGCCTAGATATCGTTGTTTTGGAGTCGGATTATAAATGAAAGGCGGTGTTAGAGGGTTGATTGCTATATTTTGGACCCGAGGTAAGTGTCTTGCCTAACTTTGGTGAGGGAATAGGTATTATTTGCTATGTGCTATGTGATTCTCATGTTCATTGAATAGGTGAGGTGACGAGTACCTATGTAATGTGAGTCAAGCATGCCCGTGAGTCTATTTGGATAGAAATTGTAGTATTTCATCCATGTTTATCATATTATGAAATTGTTTCTACATGGTAATTCGTTCTTGTTGAAAGTATTGGTTGTTGAGCTTGAGAAGTGTTGATACGAATGAGAATCAAAGCGTAAAGTATACAATTGAAGTGATTGGTTATAGCCGAGACCCTTGCCGGGCATCTATTGAGTTATTAATTGATGATTTCCCCTTGTCGGGTGATATTGAACTGTATTTCCACTATGCTGCATTCCTTGCCATTGTTATTTGTCATTTGCTTTGGTGAGGAAGAGTGTAATGCACGATGGGTGATGCCGTGCCATGTTTACATTGATTATATCATACATTTCATAGTGAAAGAGAAAGTGAAGCACGAA
Organism: Nicotiana undulata; assembly: GCA_005239495.1. Lineage (NCBI taxonomy): Eukaryota > Viridiplantae > Streptophyta > Magnoliopsida > Solanales > Solanaceae > Nicotiana > Nicotiana undulata. The sequence goes on along the minus strand of ML244563.1, from coordinate 67,915 downwards.
GGTTAATGTCGTGCCATGTTACATTGATTATAAGCACGAAGGTTAATATCGTACCATGTTTACATTGATTATAAGCACGAAGGTTAATGCCGTGTCATGATTACATTGATCACATCATACATTGCATAGCGAAAGAGAAAGTGAAGCACGAAGGATAATGTCGTGCCATGATTTACATTGAGAATACCATGTTTTGCATAGTGAGGAAGAGAGTAAAAGCACGAAGGGTGATATCGTGCCATTATTTATATTCCTGGCACTTGTACTTGTCTTTACTTTGTACTTTCTGTTAAACTGCTTCTTATCTGCTTCCTTATGATCATTATACTGTCATATCTCACTTGTGATCCCTTTAACTGCTCCCGTTTCCTCAATTTGTCTGCTTATTTCTTGCGTTGCTACCTGAAGGTGGTATTTCGGGTCGTGACAAGTTGGTATCAGAGCTCTAGGTTGCTTAGATCTCACAACTCACGGACAAACTTGGTAGAGTCTGAGGGATCGGTACAGAGACGTCTGTATTTATCCCCCAGAGGCTGCAACGTTGGGATACTCCTCTTCTCTTCATACTCTGTCGTGCATAGTATATTCTGTATACTGATCGAGTTTCCATTCTACTCTCAGGCTAGGGGAGGGACCCATACTCCTTCCACCCGTACGCTAGAGCAGCTAACTCAGCAGTTTCAGACTCTAGCACCTCAACCAGCCGGATTAGTTCAGCCTGGTTTAGCAGCACCGGTAGCTGAGGGAGCTGACAAGAGACCCCGTCACTTTGGGAGATTCAGTGGAGGCAGAGACTCCTTTGGCAGAGGTCATCCTCCCAGGCTCTATCAGACAGCGCTTCAGATATCTCCTCGTGCATCGCCAGTACCTATTAGCACTCAGCCGCTCCAGAGCTACCAGGGAGGATATCAGGGTCGTCAGGGCCAGTTCCCGAGTCCTCAGCCGCAGCAGCAAAGATCTTGTCATAATTGTGGTATGCCGGGGCACATTGTCATATATTTTCCCCGAGTCTCTAGTGGTCCTCAGTATCAGGGCCCCCGTGCTATGGTTCCCGTAGCAGGCACACCCCCACCCTCTCAACCAGCTAGGGGTGGTGGCCGTGGTGCCAAAGGAGGTGGTCAGGTTCTTAGAGGTGGAGCACATGCCACGAGAGGTGGAGGCCAGGATGTTCAGATTGGAGAGGCTCCGCCTCGCTGTTATGCTATTCCTGCCAGACTCGAGGCTGAGGCCTCTGATGCGGTTATCACAGGTACGGCCTCTGGTTGCAACAGATATGCTTCGGTATTATTTGATCCGGGTTCTACTTTCTCTTATGTGTCCTCAAATTTTCCCCTTTATTTGAGTATGCCCCGTGATTCCTTGAGTACTGATGTACATGTGTCTACACCGGTGGGTGATTCTATAGTGGTAAATCGAGTCTACCGTGCTTGCGTAGTAGTTATTGGTGGTCTGGAGACTCAGGTCAAACTTTTGCTTCTTGATATGGTTGACTTTGATGTTATATTGGGGATGGACTGGTTATCCCCCTATTATGCTATCTTGGACTGTCACGCCAAGACAGTGACCTTAGCCTTTCCAAGAGTACCTCGTTTAGAGTGGAGAGGGACTCCAAGTCATTCTTCTGGTAGGGTTATTTCTTATATGAAGGCTCGACGCATGGTCGAGAAGGGTTGTTGGCCTATTTGGCCTATGTTCGTGATTCTAGTGTTGAGGTTCCTTCCATTGAGTCTGTGCCTGTGGTTCGTGAGTTTCCAGAGGTATTCCCTGCCGACCTGCCGGGTATGCCACCCGACAGGGATATTGATTTTTGTACTGAGTTAGATGAGGGAACTCAGCCCATTTCTATTCCCCCGTATCGTATGGCTCCGCCAGAGTTGAAGGAATTAAAGGAACAATTACAGGATTTGTTGGATAAAAGCTTTATCAGGCCTAGTGTTTCTCCTTGGGGTGCTTCGGTATTGTTCGTAAAGAAGAAAGATGGATCAATGAGGATGTGTATTGACTACCGTCAGTTGAATAAGGTTACTATCAAAAACAAGTATCCTTTGCCGAAGATTGATGACTTATTTAATCAGCTTCAGGGTGCTACGGTGTTCTCTAAGATAGACTTGAGATCTGGTTACCATCAGTTGAGGATCAGGGCGTCTGATGTGCTTAAGACGACTGTTCACACTCGTTATGGGCATTATGAGTTCTTGGTCATGTCTTTTGGGTTGACTAATGCCCCCGCTGCTTTTATGGAGTTGATGAATCGGGTATTCAGGCCTTATTTGGACTCATTTGTGATCGTGTTTATTGATGATATTTTGATATACTGTCGCAACCGAGAGGAGCATGAGCAGCACCTTAGAGTTGTCCTCCAAACTCTGAGAGATCGGCAGTTGTATGCCAAGTTTTCTAAGTGCGAGTTCTGGTTGAGTTCGGTGGCATTCTTGGACCACGTGGTATCGACAGAGGGCATTCAGGTGGATCCGAAGAAAGTTTTAGCAGTTAGAGATTGGCCTAGGCCCACTTCAGCCACAGAGATTCGGAGCTTCTTGGGCCTAGCAGGCTATTATCGCCGGTTCGTGGTAGGGTTTTCATCTATAGCAGCCCTATGACCAAGTTGACGCAGGAGAGTGTTCAGTTCAGATGGTCTGAGGAGTGTGAAGCGAGCTTTCAGAAGCTTAAGACAACATTGACCACATCACCAGTGTTGGTATTACCCACAGGTTCAGGTTCGTATACCGTGTATTGTGATGCTTCGCGGGTTGGGCTTGGTGCAGTGTTGATGCAGGATGGGAAGATTATAGCCTATGCTTCTCGTCAGTTGAAGATTCACGAGAAGAACTATCCAGTCCATGATTTGGAGCTTGCAACTATTGTTCATGCCTTGAAGATTTGGAGGCACTATTTGTATGGGGTACCGTGTGAGGTATTCACTGATCACAAGAGTTTGCAATACTTGTTTAAGCAAAAGGAGTTGAACATGAGGCAGAGGAGGTGGTTAGAGTTGCTGAAGGATTATGATAATACTATTCTCTATCACCTGGGAAAGGCCAATGTGGTGGCTGATGCTTTGAGCCGGAAGTCAATCAGTATGGGTAGCTTGGCCCATTTATCAGTTGGAGAGCGACCTTTGGATTTGGATGTTCAGGCGTTAGCCAATCGATTGTGAGATTAGAGGTTTCTGAGACTGGCAGTGTGTTGGCCCATACCGTCGCTCGTTCTTCCTTGCATGATCGTATTCGCGCCAGGCAGTATGATGATCGTCATTTGTGTGCTCATAGAGATGCGGTTCGGCACGGACGTGCCAAGTAGGTCACAGTTGATGCTGAGGGAGTTTTGAGGTTGCAGGGTCGTATATGTGTTCCCGATGTTGATGGCATTCATGAGTTGATATTGCAGGAAGCCCATAGTTCCCGGTATTCCATTCATCCAGGCGCCGCGAAGATGTACCAAGACTTGTGGCAGCATTATTGGTAGCGTAGAAAGAAGAAGGATATTGTGGCTTATGTAGCTCGGTGCTTGAATTGTCAGCATGTTAAGTATGACACCAGAGACCGGGTGGTTTGATGCAGCAGATTCAGCTTCCCGAGTGGAAGTGGGAGCGTATCACGATGGATTTTATAGTTGGACTCCCACGGACCCAGAGGATGATTGACGCAGTATGGGTTGTTGTGGATAGGCTAACCAAGTCAACACATTTCATTCCTGTGTCAGTTTCATATTCAGCAGAGAAGTTAGCTCATATCTATATGAGAGAGATTGTCAGATTGCACGGTGTGCCCTTATCTATTATATCAGACCGAGGTACTCAGTTTACCTCCCATTTCTGGAGAGTATTTCAGCGAGAGTTGGGCACACAGATTGAGTTGAGCACAACATTTCATCCTCAGACGGACGGACAGTCCGAGCGTACTATTCAGATTTTGGAGGATATGTTGCGGGCTTGTGTTATTGATTTTGGTGGTTCATGGGATCAGTTCTTGCCTTTAGCAGAGTTTGCCTACAACAACAGTTACCAGTCGAGCATTCAGATGGCTCCGTATGAGGCGTTGTATGGTAGGCGATGTCGGTCTCCAGTCGGATGGTTTGAGCCCGGAGAGGCTAGGTTATTGGGTTCTGAGTTAGTCCAGGATGCCTTGGATAAGGTGAAGATTATTCAGGATAGGCTTCGTACAGCTCAGTCCAGGCAAAAGAGTTATGCAGATCGTAGAGTTCGAGATTTGGCTTTCATGGTAGGAGACCATGTGTTCCTTTGAGTGTCGGCTATGAA
>ML244563.1:7640-63542 GCA_005239495.1 Nicotiana undulata | reverse complement strand
GACTTCAGCGGTGTCCAGTTGGACAAGGATCTGACTTATGAGGAGGAGCCGGTAGCTATATTAGATAGGAAAGTTTGCCAGTTGAGGTCGAAGAGTTATCCTTCGGTCCGTGTTCAGTGGAGGGGTCAGCCTGCCGAGGCAGCTACTTGGGAGTCCGAGTCCGATATGAGGAGTCGTTATCCCCATCTTTTCTCAGACTCAGGTACTTTTCTATGTCCGTTCGAGGACGAACGTTTGTTTTAGAGGTGGAGATTGTGATGACCCAAAAGGTCATCCTAAGTAATTCTAGCTAAATCTGTGTTCCGAGGCCCCGAAAGCCTCCGTTAATCTCACCTCGATATGCGTGCGCAGCCCGGGCATGTAGCCGGGAAGCTTCTATGTGAAAATTTGATAAAAATGGAACTTTGAATTGAATAATTGAATAAAGTTGACTTTGGTCAACATTTTTGGTAAACGGACCCGGACCCGTGATGTGACGGTCCCGGAGGGTCCGTAGGAAAATATGGGACTTGGGCGTATGCCCGGAATCGAATTCCGAGGTCCCAAGCCCGAGAAATGAATTTTTAAAGAAAATTATTTTCTGAAAATAATAAAGGATTTTGAAAATGAATGATTAAGTGAAAACCGTGTTACCGGGTCCGTATTATGGTTCCGGAGCCCGGAACAGGTTTATTATATGTTATGTGACTTATCTTTGGAATTTGGTGTAAAACGGACTTAAGATGACGGGTTTCGGATAAAAATTGGAAAAGTTAAGCTTTATGAGGTTTTAAGATAATTCTATGAGTTTTAAGGTTTAATTCGTTGATTTTGATGATATCTTGATGATTTAAAAGCTTGAATAAGTCCGTAGGATGTTTTGGGAGTCGTATGTGTTTTTGGTTTCGAGCCCCGAGGGCTCGAGTGTGTTTCGGGTAGGTATTCGGGGTGTTCAACTTAGGAAAATCACTGCTGATGCACCATTTTCTAGTGTTCCCGCACCTGCGAGCCTAGAGCCGCAAGTGCGAGACCACAGGCGCGACGCCAAGTCCGCAGGTGCGGTCCACCTCGCAGGCGCGGACCAGACGCCGCAGGTGCGGCTCCGCAGGGGCGACATTATTTCCGCAGGTGCATCCCCTTTTGGGCCTGACACATTCCTGCAGGTGCGACCTATTTTCCGCACCTGCGGAGAGATTCGCACAGTGTTTCTCATTAAAGACCCATTTCAGACGTATTTCTCACATTTCCACTCCTTTTCTTCTTATTCAAACCCCATTGACGACGCCCAAGCTAATTTTCTTCCATAAACACTTGGGTAAGTGATCATAATTCCTATTTCTTCCACTTTTCTTCCATAATCACTAGAAATCTAGGCCTAAAAACATGAAATCAAAGTAGAAACTAGGGGTTTTGGTAGAGTTAGGTTTTTGGTATTATGGGTGATTCAACCTCAATTTGGGGTCGGATCTTAAAATAAATTATATATTCTAACTCGTGGGGGTATGGGTGATCGGGTTTTGGTCCGAACCTCGTGTTTGGACCAAGCAAGCCCGGGGTCGAATTTTAGAAATTTTGGAAGAATGATAGGAATTGTGTATTTAGGCTATGGGATTTTGTTATTGAGCCTTTATTGATATTATTGAATTGATTATGCGTAGATATCGTTGTTTCAGAGTCGGATTATAAAAGAAAGGTGGTGTTAGAGGATTAATTGCTATATTTTGGACCCGAGGTAAGTGTCTTGCCTAACTTTGGTGAGGGAATAGGTATTATTTCTATGTGCTATGTGATTCTCCTGTTCATTGCATAGGTGAGGTGACAAGTACCTATGTAGTGTGAGTCAAGCATGCATGTGAGTCTATTTGGATAGAAATTGTAGTATTTCCTCCATGTTTATCATATTATGAAATTGTTTCTACTTGGTAATTCATTCTTGTTGAAAGTATTGGTTGTTGAGCTTGAGAAGTGTTGATACGAATGAGAATCCAAGCGTAAAGTATATAATTGAAGTGATTGGTCATAGCTGAGACCCTTGTCGGGCATCTGTTGAGTTATTAATTGATGATTTCCCCTTGCCGGGTGATATTGAACTGTATTTCCACTATGTTGCATTCCTTGCCATTGTTATTTGTCATTTGCTTTGGTGAGGAAGAGAGTAATGCACGAGGGGTGATGTCGTGCCATGTTTACATTGATTATATCATACATTGCATAGTGAAAGAGAAAGTGAAGCACGAAGGTTAATGTCGTTCCATGTTACATTTATTATAAGCACGAAGGTTAATGTCGTGCCATGTTTACATTGATTATAAGCACGAAGGTTAATGCTGTGTCATGATTACATTGATCACATCATACATTGCATAGAGAAAAAGAAAGTGAAGCACGAAGGATAATGCCGTGCCATGATTTACATTGAGTATACCATGCGTTGCATAGTGAGGAAGAGAGTAAAAGCACGAAGGGTGATGTCGTGCCATTATTTACATTCCTGGCACTTTTACTTGTCTTTACTTGGTACTTTCTGTTAAACTGCTTCTTATCTGCTTCCTTATGATCATTATACTGTCATATCTCACTTGTGATCCCTTTAACTGCTCCCGTTTTCCCAATTTGTCTGCTTATTTCTTGTGTTGCTATCTGTGTTATATGTTGTAGAATAGGACAAGTGTACATCGTTGCTAAGTCTAGCCTCGTCACTAGTTCGTCCGAGGTTAGGCTCGGCACTTACTCAGTACATGGGGTCGGTTGTACTGATGCTACACTGCACTTCTTTATGTTGTGCAGATCCCGCACCCGGACCATGTGGACAGCACTGAGGAAGTCTCCTTCAGTCCACTTCAGAGGCTTTAAGGTATACCGCCGACGTTCGTGGGCCTTGGTGTCTCTTCCGTCTTTGACCCTTCTATTGTCTTATTTATTCTGTAGCTCCGAAGACAATTGTGTACCCTTCTTTCTAGACTTTGTATTTAGTACTCCATATAGAGTTCGTGAGTTTGTGACACCCTGGTTTTGGGATTATGCGACGTTGTGTACTTTACCGTTTCATTAAACCTTTCGGATGTTTATTACATTTCTACTGTAAGCATTTTTAAGTGTTTGTTATTTCCGTTAAGTTTTGAAAGGCATTACCTTTACTACTAATGACATGAGTTGAAATTTGTTAGATTTATTGCGTACGTTGGCTTGTCTAGCGGATTCAACGTTAGACGCAGTCACGACCTGAAGGTGGGATTTCGGGTCGTGACAGGTACTGCTCAACAATAGTGGGGTATTTCAATCTTCTTCAAAATCATGGATACTATACATCGTTTACTTTTTTATTTTTACTCTAAGAATATTTTCATTATGTGTATTAGTTTTCAAGAGGGTAATTCTCCAACTTTCCAATCCTATGTCTTCTTCCGCTGTGTCGATCGTCACGGAGGAATTATCTTTCCTATTCAAAAGGTTAGGGGTATCCTTTCCCAACCTATAAATGTTAAGGGGTAAACTTGATTTTACACAATAAAAAATTCTGAAAATATCAGACCAAATTGACCATTGATGCAAAGCACTACGGATAATAAAGTGCATTTCACACAACATAAGACACTAAGCTAGGTACAAATAAAATATTGACTATAAGACAAAGTAAGTGGGCAATCAATATCCGCAACAAACTTTAAGTGAATAAGTTATAAATGGAAATAGTTGATTGATGATTATCCCATGGATTATTCAATTGGATTTCACTGATGTAAGACATTCACCAAATCCTCTGATGGGGAGAGGAGCCCTAATGTCGTATTATACACAGCCTCATATTGAGGTGGAGAAAGGGCGCGGGAACTAGGCCTACTATGATATTTAGCTGACGCGAGAAAAACTTATGTATATTATTGGGAGGAAATATAAATGAATTCTATGCATTTAACACACAATTATGGATAGCTCGACTTAGTAATTTTGAGATTGTGGACGACTCAAATTGATCTCTTTGCTTTTTCTCGATTCTTTTTTTTTCCTCTCTTTTTTACTTTGTAATTTTGTTGGCTATTTTTCAGTTTGCAAGTTTCTATCACAATCTTGGAATGCATAAATTATGTACAAAGAAGATGTCCACGAAACCTAAGAAAGAGAGGAAAGACGACTCCATATCTATCTTTCATTCCTTCTACGAAAAACGTTATGAAAAAGGGTAAATCGCAACGGTACGTTACTTTTCGTTTTATTTTATATAGTGGTGTTTGGTTTGATACTGAGTCGAGAAAGAAAGAATATTTTTATATATAACAAAAATGTCCTTGTTTGTAATGCTAAGCGTGTCATAACATTTATAAAGCTATAAGAACATCTTATTAAAAGTTAAAAGAGTTTGAAACTTAGAAAGATGTCAATATTCTTTATGCAATAGATATTTAAAGGAAAAAAAAGATCATATAAAATGAAACATAAATGGTATAATATGATAAGCAATTTAAATGTAAAACAAGAAGACGAAATTGATAAATTACACCATTAAGGAAAAGCATTTTTTTATAAAAAAAACTAACAGCTCCCTTCATCATTTTTGTCCTTATTATCAGCATACTTTTGAAGAGCGTCACCATGCAATTTCCCATACCTAAACTCATCAAATATTTCAACCCCCATGTCAATGTAAAAATCATAAGACTTGTTATTCCAAACAGCAACTATCCCTTCTACGGAAACGAACCCATTGTTTGCAGCAATGGATGCAACTGTTCCAAACAACAATCTCCCCATTCCCAACTTTCTGTAAGTCCCCCTGAAGTAAAGACTCTCGAAATAGAATCCTGGTTTGTCGTAGAAGCACGAATAATTGGCGTAAAAGAAAGCATATCCCGCAATAAAAACATCAGTTTTATCGTTCCCATCATCATATTTGGACCTGAATTCATCTGCTTCTCCTTCCACAACAGGAAATTTAAGGTCGAATGTTTTAAGAACGGGCTTGAACCCTTGGTTCATGGTATGCTTGGGTTCGGTAAAAGGGGTTGGAGAAACTTCAAGTAGAAGAATAGATGGTCCGTAATAGAGTGGAAGAGGATTTTTTTTGAAGAGCAAGTCTTCTAAGGAGGACTCGGTCGCTTTGTAAAGATGAGTATTGTTATGGTATGCATGAATTTGGTAAAACAGTTGGTATATATGGTAGAGGTCTGCTTTCGTAGCGAGACGTACTCTAGAATAGATCATCTCAGTTATCGTAACGTTATTTTCCGGTGTGGAGTTTGTGGTTGTTTCAGATATAGTTGATGCCATTGCCATGGTGTTAATACTAGGAAGAATGTTTTGGTATGGGATGTTTGAAAAGGTTTTAATAGGGGAGATATATATGTGGTCGATCTCTTTTTAATTCGTTATTTAGTTAGTGGGGTTGGTGGAGGAAACTCAAGTGTGTGTTCTAGATATCATTAGTGAATGTATCTTTAATTAAGATAATCTAATATAAAACACTTTAAAATATAATAAAAAGTTTCTGAGTTAGGTGAAAGAGGAGTCAGCACTTTGGATACCGTCCACTACATTTTTTTGCTTCATTTCTCTAGTTGTTCTGTGGGGAGGGAAAGCAAAATTATATTGATAGATTTCAACTCACAAGAGTTTGAGAAGATAGCAATGCCATATGATCACTCTAAAATTTCTTTAAGAAATCTAGGCCATGGTAAGCAATAATTGGTCGAGTATAAGTTGAAAAAAATGATTATACAATTGGGTTATTTATTAGCTAATTACAAATAGATTTACTAATACTAGTCCCACATCGGTAACTGAAAAAATTAGGAGTCTACATATAAGGTGTAGAGATCTCTTAACGGTGTAAGGCCTTTTAGGGAAAACCGTGCAGTTTGGCTCGGACAATATCACACCATTTAAGTGTATATTTGGGCTAGTTTAACCCAGCAACTTTGCTATTACGACTTAAATATCACTGATAATGCAAAAGAATCTTTAAAGTGTATATAACTTAAATCTTAATATATTTTGTATGGCTAACTAATTCATCACTCTTTCAAAAGCATGTGAAGGAAACTTTTGATTTCCCTTTGTTTGAATATTTGTGTTTCTCTAATAGGAATATTGAGAATATGGATACATGTAAGCAAATAAAGTACCAATGTTAATAATGAATTTCGTCGAATTCAAGTATAGAAGATGTATTATATTAAATGAAACTTTGGAAGAACAAAGGTTTTACTTAGGCCCGTTATATTATTTAAGTTTTGAAGCACCATAATCACCTTTAGTTAGGTTTTAGCTGTTTAATTTGTATCGCAGCTAATAATTTCATAATAATTGAACGTCGTGTATAAACTACGGATGTTACAATGGTACATAGCAAATAAATAGTTGAAATTATTCATATACACAAACGGTATCTTATCCAATTTTATTGCTTATCAAAACAAAATTGAAGTGTCGAACGCAAATTATGCTTCAGTATCTAGGTTAATTAGACAGAGTTGTCTAAAAGACAAGATCATATAATAGTATGTTTTAGGAATTATTTATAAACTTCGATTTGGAAAATAGGTTTTGTATTCTTTCAATATGTTAACATCGTACGGAAAGAGGCGATAATTCTTAAGGTTCAAACAGAATCAAATATTGACGTTTTTGTTGAGCCAGTAGGTGATTAAGTGTGCGGAGGTTTAATAGTTAGTTATATGGTTACTTGTATAGTTTACTAATTATTGGTTAGAAGGTCAAGTATTTAAGTTGTTAATCATAGTTAGTTAGTTAGTGAATAGTATAAAAGGAAGTCTTTGTATAGCTTTTATACATTACACAAAAAATGAAGAATTTTGTTTTCTTCTCTCTCGTCTTCTTCTTTCTTTCACCATTGATGCTAGACCTAGCTTTGCATGACAGTCTAGCACTGATTTGTTCATAGTATCAGAGCAATGAGGCCATTAATATGGACCTAAGCTTATAGATCCTAGCTGAATTTTCACGATCTATTCACAGTTAAAGTCTTTCTTTTCTCTTCTGTGAATTTGGGGTGCGAGCTGAAGAAATTGAAAAATGGCGGTTGTAGATGATACATTGCTAGAAAAGTTGAGTCACAATCATCCTTTGTTTCTGCATTCAACAGACAATTTCAGGAGTTGTTTTGATCTCGCTATAATTGACAGGATCGAACAACTATTCTGTATGGAACATAGCAATGCCAATTGCGATTTTAGGTCGCAACAAAATAAGATTCATTGAAGGAACCTGTAGGAAGGAAGACTATGACACAAATTTGGTAGATCTGTGGGAGAGGTGCAATGCAATTGTTCTCTCATGAATAATGAATTGTGTTTCAAGCGATTTACTCAGTGGAATAGTGTATTCTTCTAATGCATGTGTTGTTTGAAGAGATTTGAAGGAAAGGTTTGACAAAGTCAATGGATCCAGAATTCTTCAGTTGCACAGAGCCATAGCTACTGCAAGTCAAGGAACGAGTTCAATTGCAGCTTACTTCTCAAAGTTGTGTGAACTATGGGCAGAGTTTGACTGTTTTGCACCAACTCCTGGCTGTGATTGTCCAAAATCAAGTGAGTATGAAGTTTTCATGCGTAGACAGAAATTGTTGCAATTTCTCATGGGACTCAATGAGACATTTGAACAAGCACGTGAGCAGATCATGATGATAGATCCACTTCCGACTATGAATAAAGCATACTCTATGTTGATGGAAAGGGAAAGACAAATGAGCATGGCAAATGTTGTGGCTGCTACTGAAAACAATGAGATGCCAACTTTATTATCAAATAAGGGATTTAACACTCAAAAGGCTAGAAGAAATTACAACTTATTTTGTGACTACTGCAAGATGAAAGGACTTAGTAGAGAAGGCTACTACAAGTTGATTGGGTACCCTGATGATTTCAAGTTCAAGAAGAAATTTAGAGGCAATATAGCTCATAATGCAGCGACAGGGGAGTTCAGGCCACAAACTGCAGGAGGAAGAGGTCAGGATGCTTTCAAAGCCCCTCCAATACCACACTTCACAGTAGAACAATAATGTCAGATTCTAAAGTTGCTCAACAAAGAGAATGTGTCAGAAGCATCAGCTAATATGGCAGGTAATGTTAGTGCTTGCTTTGTTGATAATGGTAGTCATGAGTGGATTGTAGATTCTGGAGCCACAAATCACATGACTTCTAATTTGGAGATGTTAGAACACAAGTTAGAAGTAGCTGGACTTTATGAAAAAGGGTACATTTACCTCATGGAGAAGTATCAAATGTGACACACATAGGATCTTGTGACATAGCAAATGCAGGGAGAATTGACAATATATTATACTTGCCGGAATTTAAGTATAATTTGTTGTCAGTGTCTAAGATCACAAAGGAATTAAATTGTTGTGCAGCTTTTTATCCTGATTTTATCTACTTCAGGACCTATACAGTGAAAAGGTGAAGGTGATTGGTAAGAAAAGGGGAGATCTCTATCTATTACCACAGAATACTAGTAGGAATAATAAAGGAGTTGTTCAAGGGTTGAGTGCAAAGGAGGCAGAACTGGACATTAAACTCTAGCACAGGAGGCTTGGGCATGCTTCAGAAGGAGCATTGAAGCATATTTTTTCATTAGCATATGATGATTGTATAGGAAAATTGCATAATTGTAATGTGTGTCATTTAGCTAAGCACTGTAGATTGCCTTTTAACATAAGCAAAAGTAGAGTTGAAGGTATATTTTACTTGTTATATATTGATGTATGGGGACCATATGTTGTGCCTACGTTTGATGGTAATAGATTGTTCTTGACAATTGTTGATGATCATTCTAGAATGACTTGGGTATACTTGTTGAAGTTGAAAAGTGATGTGGTAGTCTTGTTGAGAAATTTTATAAAACTAGTACAGACTCAGTTCAATAGATAGGTTAAGATGATCAGAACTGATAATGGAGCAGAGTTTGTTAATGAGGCATGCAATAAACTGTTTCAATTGAATGGTATCATTCATAAGAGGACTTGTATTTATACACCTCAGCAAAATGGAATTGCTGAAAGAAAGCATAGGCATCTGTTGGAGGTTGCAAGGGCCATTAGATTCCAAGGACATATACCCTTGAAGTTTTGGGGACACTGTGTGTTAGCAGCAGTGTATATTATTAACAGATTACCATCAAAGGTGATAGCAGAAAATAGTCCTTATGAAGTCTTTCACCAAAAAAGACCAATCTTAGATCATCTAAGGACAATTGATTGTTTGTGTTTTGCAAAGAACATGAAAATACATGATAAGTTTGAGGCTAAAGCAATTGCTGCAATCCTGATGGGATATTCAGAGGTTACTAAAGGATATATTTTATATGACATATCCAAGCAATGTTTTTTCATAAATAAAGATGTTTTTTTTAAGGAGTCAGTATTCCCATTCAAATTCAAGAAGAAAGAAGCACAACACGTATTTCTGTACATGGATGTTTCAGCACATGATGCAACAGTCTCTCATTCAATAAGTTAATCACCACTGATTGAAGCCACAAAACAGATTGTTTCTGGTGATGACTCAAGAGTGCTTAATAAAGGGGGAGACATGTTTTTGACATATCATCAACAGGATATCCAAGAAGAGATAGAACATATGCCAAATGAGGTATCAACTGATGCTGAGAATGAACCTAGAAAGTCTACCAGAGATAATAGGGTGCCAGTATGGATGACTGATTATGTCACTGCAGCAGCATTGGAGAAGCCAATCAAACCTTACTCTATCTGCAACTATGTTTCCTATAATGAGCTAAAACCACACTATCAACATTATTTGACAGCTTTCTCAGATGTCACAGAACCACAAACATTCCATGAAGCATCTAAGGATAAAAGATGGGTTGAGGCAATGAAGGCAGAAATCCAAGCTTTAGAAGACAATAAAACATGGGAGTTAGTGGCATTACCAGCAGGGAAGGTTCCAATAGGGTGTAGATGGGTCTATAAGGTGAAGTACAATGCAAATGGAGACATTGAAAGGTTCAAGGAAAGATTAGTTGCTAAAGGCTATAGCCAGAAAGAGGGGTTGGACTACAATGAGACCTTTTCACCAGTAGTGAAGATGGTTATAGTTAGAGCTGTAATTTCTATTGCAGCTACTGAGGGATGGAACATACATCAAATGGATGTATACAATGCTTTTCTTCAGGGAGACCTATATGATGAAGTGTCTATAAAGTTGTTAGAAGGTTTTGCAAGACAGGGGAGAATGAAGGCAAGGTGTGCAGGCTTGTCAAATCTCTCTATGGGCTAAAGCAGGAAAGCAGACAATGGAACCTCAAACTTACTGAAGCACTGATCAATCAAGGCTTTGCACAGAGCTCCTTAGATTATTCTCTATTCACAAAGAAACATGGCAGGAACATTGTAGTTATCCTAGTCTATGTGGATGATATGTTGATTACTGGGAATAATCTAATACTCATTGAAGAAACTAAGAAGCAGTTGCACCAGTTCTTTAAGCTAAAAGACTTAGGTGAATTGAAGTATTTCTTGGGCATTGAGTTTTGCAGGTCACATAAGGGATATGATGAATCAAAGAAAGTATAGCTTGGAGCTTATATCAGAACTAGGCTTAAGTGCAACAAAGCCTAGTTGGACACCATTGGATTGCAATGAGAAGCTTACAACTACAGAATTGGACAAAGTTGCAGGATTAGACAGTGATGAACCATTGGAGGATATAGGAAAGTATCAAAGATTGATTAGGAAGTTGCTGTATCTTACACTGACTAGGTTGGATATTGTTTTTGTTGTTCAAACACTGAACCAGTTCATGTAGAATCCAAAGAAGTCAGGGAAGCAGCCATAAGAGTTGTTAAGTATGTGAAGAGAGAACCAGGTTTGGGAATTTTGATGAGCATAAGGAAGAAGAATACACTAACTGCTTTCTGTGATGTTGATTGGGCATCTTGTCCAAACACAAGGAAACCTGTTTCAGGATTCATTGTGAAGCATGGAGATTCACTAATTGCTTGGAAGTCAAAGAAGCAGAGTACAGTGTCCAAGAGCTCAGCAAAGGCAGAATACAGAAGCATGGCTTCAGTAGTCTCAAAGTTAGTATGGTTAGAAGGGTTATTCAAGGAACTGGGAGCAGAAATAGAGTTGCCAGTTCAGGTGCATTGTGATAGCAAAGCTGCATTACAGATAGCAGCAAATCATGTGTATCATGAAAGGACAAAACACATTGAGATAGATTGTCATTTTATTAGAGAGAAGATTCAAAGGGGGTTGATCAGAACAGTGCATGTGGGAACGACAGATCAGCTTGCAGACATTCTTACGAAGGGGCTCACAAGACAACAACATGAATTTTTGATGTCCAAGCTGGGAGTGCATAACATTTTTGCACCTGCCAGCTTGAGGAGAGTGTTGAGACAGCAGGTGATTAAGTGTGTAGAGGTTTAATAGTTAGTTATATGGTTAGTTGTATAGTTTACTAATTATGGTTAGAAGGTCAAGTAGTTAAGTTGTTAATCATAGTTAGTTAGTTAGTTAGTGAATAGTATAAACGGAAGTCTTTGTATAGCTTTTATACATTACACAAAAAATGAAGAATTCTGTTTTCTTCTCTCTCGTCTTCTTCTTTCTTTCACCATTGATACTAAACCTAGCTTTGCATGGCAGTCTAGCACTGATTTGTTCAGTTTTCAGCAAAGTGTTAGCAGCAATAGCTGTTACTTTATGGATAAAGATATGAAAGTCAAAGTCGTCAACACTGAAAATGTATTACCAAGATGGTGCTGAATAAAAACAGGGATAATAATCCATATGTTCACGCTGAAAAGGAACATACCTACTTTTGAGAAAACCCAAGAAAATTATTTTCATTTTAAATAAAAAAATTCACGAATTTTTCAGGAAATGTGTGCTTCCCATAAATAGAAAGTCAATCACGCAAACTGTTGAAAGAATATTCATCTTTAACTTCTTAGTAGTACGTACGTACAGTTTAAGAGACAAGTATTGGTTTTCATTAATCAAATCGGTATGTTTCTCTGGAAACCAAAGTATGGAAAAGTTCATAAAACCTAACTGTCGGTATGTGAAAGATATTCTTTTTATTTTCCATCAATTTAACGTGTGTCGAAAAAATATATTGCGACAATTCGGTTCTTAAAGTTGTTCAAGTTGATTATTTTTTATGTAACTAATTAATTGGTCAATTCCATTGATTAAAATTAAAATAGTCTACATTCAGCTTACAAGCAAACGCTCCTAATTTATATAACAAACCTATCCAAGGTGTGGTAAGATATGTGATTGACATTTTCTATCCTTAATTAATTATTTTGGCTCGAATTATGGGAATGAATTTTTTTTGGTAAATTACTTGGTCGAAGCAAATTAAAATTAATTGTATTAGTAAAAAGCGGATACTGGAGATTCTTAAAAATAACAGTTAAAAATTAAAAAAGTTATGCGTCAACCCCAAACCATGATACTTCCTCTCCTCAAGCAAGACAACATTGTCAAACAAGTCAACTTACCACTTGTCACTTACCCACCACCGCCCTTTGACTTGTAAAAAAGATGAGTTTTCTTCTTCCACGTTGGAATATAGATGCATGTATGTAGGCAGCTCGGTACTCTCTTTCGTTTCAAAATCTACAGAAAACATAAATGGTGTTATGAAACAATAAAAGAAGAATAATAATATTAGAAAGATAGTGAGATTCTTATTGAATTTTAGGATGAATTACAATGGAATAAGACTCTTCTATTTATAGGGAAAGAGTGACTTAGCCACCAAGTAAAATCCTTAAGATCTCTATCAAATATAGACATTCACCTTAAATAGAATTCTATTTATAACACTCCCCCTTGAATGTCTATTCAACAAATAATGTGCCTCGTTAAAATCTTAACTAAAATAAAACACAGTGGGAAAAAAATTCTAGATAAGGAAAAAGAGTACACATATCTTACAATACGTCTTTTGGTTACCTCGTTAAAAACATTGCAAGGAAAATTCAGTGGTACAAAACATTGTAAGAAACAAAGAATACAACGCGTATTAACTCCCCCTGATGAGAGCATCAATTCACCTCCTTGAGCCTTCACATCCCAATCTTGTGCACTAGCTTCTTGGAGGTTGACGTCAACAGCGATTTGATGAATAAATCATCCATATTAACTCCAATAAATATGTTGCACCTTGAAAATCCTCGCTATTACATTATCATGTTTATAGTTATAGCAAGATACAAAAGTGCACAAATTGCACTTAGGATGTAGTGCTTCATGACCAAGAATTCTATATACTTTAAGCAATTTAAATTCTTCATGGATTGTCATATAAGTTGAATCATATAAGCCGTATGAATGGACTTTAGATGCATATCAAGTTTTTTATGTCATGCTAGACATAAGATTGATAAAAGTGATTGCACACACCATTGGCTTTACACTTTCAAGTGTTTGTACTCATGTCCAAAACTACATGTCTCTCATATGAAACCAATTCTATTCGAATTGTGTCTTTTCTATTTGGCCAATATTTTTGTATCTGTAATGGACAGACTTAAGATCCCCATCTATACTTAGCGCTATGAAAGATGTCGTCAACGAACATTTTATATCGGTTCCAATATTTTTTTCTTCATAAAGACATAACATATAGATTTTTTCATTCATATTTTCAGGTACTTGAACCTCTCTTGAGATTTTGTGAAGTGTTATGTCATGTGATCTTCTAGATCACTTGCCTCCTTATTTTGATCATTTGCTCATCTTCTTTATCAAGAAGTTTATTTGAACTGATTTGTCTATTCGCTTTAAGCGTACCATAGACTTTGTCCTTCTAGGACATAATAGGAGCATTTGTAATGAGAATATAGTTACTTTCTTTGGGTCAGCAAATGCGTCTGGCATGCTTTGCATTGTAGATGAATTATCTTTTATGAATGTAACGACCCAGTCGGTCGTTCCGTAGAATTTGTATTATAAATATTGTTATTGATGTGTTAGAGTTGGAAGGCTTGAAATTAGAATGGTTATAATGAGAAATTGGTCACTTAGTCTTTAAAATAGCCTTAAAGTTGGAAAAGTCAACTGAGAGTTGACTTATTGGGAAACGACCTCGAAATGCGAATTTTGTGGTTCAGAATAATTTTGTGATGTCCGGTGTAGAATTAGGCTCGAATTGGCAAAGTTAATTTTTGGGTAATTTCCGGTCGGCAGTGGAAAATAGGCTATCGAGGTCGGAATGGAATTCCGACAGTTGGAACAGGTTCGTAATGTCATTTTGGACTTGTCTGCAAAATTTCAGATCAATCAGAGTTGATTTGGATAGTTCGGCATCATTGGTGGATTTTAGATATATCAAAGTTCTTAGGCTTGAATTCGATGTGAATTTGGTGTTTTGATGTTAGTTTTGGTATTTTGAGAGTGCAACTAAGTTTGAATGATGTTATGTGAGGTGTTGGTATGTTTTGTTGGGGTCTCGAGGGGCTCGGGATTGATTTCGGGTGATTAACAGACTCATTTGGGCTTAAAAACACTGTTGGTTTTCTGTTTTTTTGCACAACAGTAATTCCTTCACTGCGATCGCGAGGGAATTGATGCGATCGCGGAGAGTTAATTTGGGGAAGGCACATTTTGTTCTGTGCGATCGCGAAGGTTAGTCTACGATCGCAGAGTAGGGGGAGCCCAAGGCAGTGCGATCGCGTGGGTTGAGCTGCAATCGCGTAGAGGAAGTTGGGGCGCGTGGGGTTGCTGGAAAATGCACTGTGCGATCGCGTGCACAGTGTTGCGATCACGGAGGCCAAACTGAGGAACACTGTGCGATCACAGGGGAAAAGCTGCGATCGCGGAGAGTAAATCACTGGGCAGTATTTAAATATTTTCTCCGCGACTTAAACCCACTTTTTCACCATTGTTGTACGGAAAAGAACTCTTGGGGGCGATTTTGAAGAGGAAAGTTCTTGTTCTTCATATAGGTAAGTGTTCTAGTCATTAAAACTCAATTATGGGTGATTATAGAGCATAAAAACAGTGTAAATTCATGGAAAATCAGTAGAAATATTGGGCTTTAGGGCTTGAGATTATGAGACCTTCAAGGGTCGATTTGAAGGGTCAAACGAACTCCGATTTTGGCGTTCTTTATATGTACGGACTCGTGAGATGATGAAGAACAGTTTTGTATAAAAATTTCTGAGTTTAGGGATGTGGGCTCGGGGGTCGGGTTTTGACCGGTTTCGGATTTTTGGGCTAATTTTGATATCTTTCGATCGGAATTCGTTCCTTAAGCATATATTGATGATAAAAATCTAAACTTGGTAGATTTGGAGCCTTCGGAGGTTTATTCGCGAGGCAAGCGTGTCGTGGAATAGTTCCGGGCTAGTTTTGAGGTAAATAATGTCTTTAAATCCTGTCCTGAAGGTATGAAACCCCGGACTATGCACCCTTTCACGGGTTTTGAAATGCAAAGGTTGAAACTTTGGAGATATATTCCTTACTTAGGCGACTATTGAGTTGCAAAAAGGCTTTTAAATCTCATTTCCATTAGTACTATATATACTTGATATGATTTGGGTTGTAAGCCATGTTTGGGGCCTAGTGCCGATCTGTTTACTCCTTGGGGGATGTTTTAACTATTTTTCTCACTGATATGTTGTGATTTTTCACTCAGTCTTTTCTGTGAAATTGTTTTGACACTACTACTTGAAAATGAAACACTGTTTTTGGGTTGAGAACCCGGTATATTATGGCCCGAAGGGAAAATTGAGAGTGTCTGACTGAGTGAGGCTACTGGCCTATATTGTGAGGATGATATGATATGAGTGAGGTTGCGGGCCTATATTGTGTGTGATTTATGCCATGTCGTGGCTTATTATAGCGCTTGGGCTGTAGGAGCCCTTCCGGAGTCTGTAACACACCCCCAGTGAGCACCGGTACCGATTGAGTGATGCCTGACGGGCAAAGTGATTGTGAGGATGCCTGATGTGCAGAGTGATTGTGAGGATGCCTGGTGGGCAGAGTGATTGTGAGGTTGCCTGATGGGCAGATTGATTGTGAGGTTGCCTGATGGGCAGGGTGATTGTGAGGTTGCCTGATGGACTGATACTAAAAGAAATTGTTACGAGAAATGATTATGGCCCGAGGGGCAGTTTTATGAATATTTTGACTGAGTTTTCAAACTATGATTTACTTAGTTTTCAAA
Organism: Nicotiana undulata; assembly: GCA_005239495.1. Lineage (NCBI taxonomy): Eukaryota > Viridiplantae > Streptophyta > Magnoliopsida > Solanales > Solanaceae > Nicotiana > Nicotiana undulata. Next base: position 47,403 of record ML244563.1, on the reverse strand, counting down.
CTGGTTTTATTGAGAATTTTACATATATATATATATATATATATATATATATATGTAAAATTCTCAATAAAACCAGTTTGAAAACTAAGTAAATCATAGTTTGAAAACTCAGTCAAAATATTCATAAAACTGATTTCGAACTTACTATTTGAGGGATATATATTGAAATTATACTTGTTTCGAACTAACTGATTTCGAACTTACTATTTGAGGGATATATATATATATATATATATATATATATATTGAAATTATACTTGTTTTCAAGGGATTTCTGGAAACTGATTTCGAACTTACTATTTGATGAATACTACATGGTGACTTGGTATTTTACTGGTTTGTGGAATTGTGTACCTGTTCTGTGTCTTTATATTACTCAGACTGTGATTTATTTTCATTACTACTGAGTTGGCGTACTCATAAAGACTCCCCGTGCCTCTGTGCACAGATCCAGGTACTAGCTCGCAGCAGTAGCTGACGCAGGTTCGATAGCAGCATTTCACGGGATTTCGAGGTAGCTGCCCAGCGTCCACAGCTTCTCCACTTCCCTTCCCTATTTAGCTTTAGCATTTGATTCAGAGACATATATTGTAGTTTTAGCGGAGTTAGATTTATTTATTCTTAGATGCTCATGACTATTGACTCCAGTTTTTGGGAGGTTGTTTAGAATATTATGAGGACGCTAAGACTTAACTAAATTATTTGTGCTATGGTTACGTGCTTATTATTAAATTGTGAATTGTTATAATTGAACAAAAGCGTAGTAATGTGATGGTTGGCTAGCCTAGTTCCACGATAGGCGCCACGGCCTATTAGGATTTGGGGTCGTGACAATGAACTTCAAGCCCATATTATCTTATTCGAGGATCTAGATGTACAAATGATAATTCTTTCCACGTAACTTTTTCTCAACTGTTTATCATGTCTCCCCCTCATGTTAGAAAAAACTAAATTTCTCCCTCAATTTTGGGAACCCATCTTTGTGCATTATGAAAATATACACCGCACATAAATAGTAATAAGATGAAATTACTTAGTTCCTGGCCCTGAACCACTTGTGAGGGGAGAATGTAATATACTTTCGTGTATAACATATATCAAACTGATATAGATAACTTTGTTCTCATAAGCAATAGTATAGCTATTAAGTGGAGGCACTCAATAAATTATTTTGCTAAATCAATTATGATGTAAACCAACTAATCAAGATGAACTGTTTTGAATAGATAATCTGAAAATTATGCTCTATATTAAATTATTGAGCAAGTTACCTCACAAACACCAGGTTGCAGGTTAATAATAATCGCACATGTAACCATCTCATGGATGCATCTTATATGATACATGGCAGGTGAATGAGCTCATATTCACCTTTGATATTTCCAGCATTCATGGGATTCAATCCCAATTTTAGTTGGTCTATTAATTAATGAGAACAAGCAATATAAGAGAATTCGTAAAGAACTTTCTAGTTCTTTAATATTTACCCATGTGAATTCTCTATTACTTTTGAACATCATACTTAAACTGATATGGCTAAACCAATTATGACAATTGAATAAATTATCAATATTGATAAACTTCAGATTTTCACCATGACGTGTGCAATTATGAATAAACTCCAAGTTTATTATGATATGAGTTTTTATATCAATAAACTTCTAGTTCACTACGTCATGTTTCACCATATTTTTTTTTATTTGTGTAGTACAAATTAGGCAATAAAGCGGGTAGTTTTCATATACATATTACCCCGCTACAATTGTAGTAATATAAAGATATTAAATCTTCTGATTATTTATAGTCTCAATATAACTAGCCACTTTCGCGAATACATTAGAAACTCAATAAGTTTCTTTGAGACTTACTACAACACGATGACTTATTGATAATCAATCTTATTCCTCAAAATTGATTCTTCCAGAACTCTCAATTAATTTTGTACTACCGTATATTCATCAGCGTCTATATGGTGAATATCTCTTTTGAGGAGAAAGTTATACCATTATGGTCATGGTAAAAATCATATGCAAGATCTATTTCTTGCATTACCGTTGCCTTTTCATAATCACATTGCTAAAATATTTGGCATAATCACAATAGCTACGTGATCAATGACCGTTCATGCCATAATAATGACATTATTTTCTTATATCATCTCAAACCTCCTTTTAGAGGTGAGTGTGGTATATTCACTACCACTAGCACATTCATATTCTTCCAAGAATGAATATGTATTCATAAATCAGATGTTGTCACATTCACATCATGAATGGACCATAACCATCTATATGTGCTTTACAAAATCTCATGTCAAATCGATGACAAATATTACTTTCACAAAGTGAAGGATTATTTTGAGAATCCTTATTATTCTCATTATCACAATGATGACAATTATAATTTCGTCTATTATCATGTCCACCTCCATTGATACCTTCACCATAATAATATGTCTTCTTTTAGACTATCTCATATTGCTATCACATTCTCTTAAGGGGAATGAGAATGAAGCAAATTCAATGGGACGAGTTTTCACTTCTTGTGCTCACGATCATACATGACTTTGATCATGAAAAAACATAGAAATTTTACCACTTCGAGTGGTTATAATTAAATCCAGAATTTAATCACGAAGGAAGTTCATGGAATAATTGACAATCATTATGTTCAATTTCAAGCTTCTACTCAATTGGTTAGAGTCACGTGCTGATAACGTGTTATGAAACAATAAAAGAAGAAGAATAATATTGCAGAGAAAGAGAGATAGAGAGGATTCTTATTAAATTTTTGGATAAATTACAATGGAATAGTACCCCCTCTATTTATAGGGAAAGAATGACTTAGCCACCAAGTAAAATCCTTAAGATCTCTATAAAATATAGACATTATTTTACCAGGTTGACAGTTGACACTTGACACTAATGTCAAATTGTTAACTGCGAACTTATTAGTAAATTCGTTGAGTATATATTTTATGTGACAAATTTTAAATTGAGCAACATACTCCGTATTGATCAAACCACTAATAATTTTTTGTCTACCAACTGCTCCCACCTGAAAAAATATATCTCAGCACCAGTTTTTCGTAAAGTCAGTTACTCCGTAAAATTGTGGTTATTATAACATTAACCTCAATTTATCCTAATGCACAGCTTTTTTTGTTTGTCTAAAAAAAAAGAAGGATATTTTTTTATATTTAGAAATAATTTAACTTTAAGCTTTTATTTTAATCTTAATAAGATGATTGATAGTCACATATAAATATCTATTAATTACTATTTGCTTTAGATTACAACTTTCTAAAGTCTTCTGTTTAATCTTAAAATGCGCACAACCAAAATGCTGTCACATAAATCAGGATGAAGGGCAGAGTACTGTTTTTCAAATAAGGTTGTGAACGATATGTGATAAAATCTTAATTAAGTTGAAACACGAATTTTCATGATTGTCTATCTCCTCTTTCATTGCTTATCAAAACCATAATCTTCTTTGTATTTATCGGTTGCCCCCAAGGGACGACCATTATAGAGCTAGCAATGGATTGTTATCTCGGACAAGTTGCTATTTATTTGTATGATGGCAATCACCTTAGTCATAAATGTAAAACAGTCACTCATACTTTGGTTACCCATGTTTGGAGAATTTTACTTTGTTACGATTTTTCACAAGTAGGAAGATCCATATTTATTTTCACCATAGGAAGATTCTTATTGTTGGAAAAATTACTGGATGATTATGGAGAATAAAAGGTTTAGCTTGAGGCGTGTCGAGGACACTGTCCTTAAGGATATTTTGTTCACGCCGTGATGAATAAAATTAGGCGTATCCCTCAAGATTCAATAAGCTTTTTTAGTATAAATTAGGAACAGAAACAACAAAGATGGAATAAAGAAAACCCAGTACAAAAGAAAAAGGAGAAGAAAACATTCACTCTTCTTTCTCTCTTATTTTCCTTCGTTTCCTTCAACGTGGAAGTAGAGTATATATAGGATAAGTTGATAGAAGTTATAAATGTCAATTTTAGTAGCTTATAAAAGCTATTTTGAATCCATTGAAAAAGTCTGACCCAATTGTCAAAAGCCAACATTAGAAATTATGAATAATTAGCCATTAAAGTTATTCAAGAGTAACAAATTTCAGTTGCAAAATCGTTATTATGTTTGAAAATATATTTAACTTGTACTCAAATTAATAATGAAGACCCATTAACATAATATCAAAAGAATAAACCTAGACATCACTTTAAATATGTTTTTTTGAGTTATCAAAATCATTTTTCTAACAATCTCCACATAACTCAAAAAGAATATTAAGTTATAAAGTGAAATAAAAAATTTTGCTGGGTTTTCACAAACAAGCATAATGCGTCGAATCTAGTGTCTCTTGGACTATGAACCAGACCTAGATAAAATAAGATTAAACTTACAGAACAATTGGTGAAGTTTAGAACTTCTATGAAACAAGCATTCTTTTGTAAGGTTAGTGTCTTATCTATCACATTATACTCGTACACACTTTGTTGTTTGTCGCGGTTTTGCACTAATGGGCCATGCGCACGTCTGGTTTCATGAGCGCTTTAGAAATTTTTTGCCATAAATTTCATAGGAGCGGCCCCACTCCACACTCATATAGGTCCATCCATCAAGTGTATTCTGCAGCACAATACACCACCTACAATAGGCTATGGATGATTGGATTAACAGTATAATAACTCAACCTCACATTCCGTGCAGTCTTGCACTATATACACATACACCATAGGAAAAGACATAATTTATAGTGCATATTTAATCAACTAATGACTTGTTATTACTATATGAACCTACTTCATGGGATCTCCAATCACATAAGTTGGGATACCATAATTGTTGATATATCTGAAATAGGCTGAAGTCTCAACCACTCGATGTTTCATTTAGAAGTCAAAGGATATGCCAAATCCTCTTTTGATTGTAAAAAATATGTATAAAAAATTCACATCTCTAAGCAATTGCTTTATCACATTATGTCTCTAGAGAATGTATTTACTCTTTCCATTGAAAGATTTATTTTCTTACAATGGCTATTGCATCTTGGCAATAAACAATTCATCGACATAATTAATGTCGGTTTAACTCACCAAGAGGTTGATTAATCGACCTCATTTCCACGCAATTTTAATAGTACAACACTCATCAAAAGGTGATCACATAGTCACGATTGAGCTTTTTCCATCTGAATCAAAGATTCAATATCACTGTATCCTTCTAATAAAATGGAAAATTCACATACAAATACTAACTCATAGTATTTCTCGAATAAGGCATAAAATCATCTCAGTTGAAATGAAACCTAACTTCTATACAAGTGCCTTTTGAAACATCTTTCAACTTATATAAGAATTTATTTTCGTTTGGTATCTTCCATATTCAAATACCAATGGTAAAATTTTCTAAACATAAAGCAACTACCTTCTACAAAAATACAAAAGCAACTTTAACTTCTACCAAAATATCTCATATCAGTAGGAAACGAGTCATAATTCAATAATTTCTTCACCCAAATGACTAAGAGACCCCGAAGCAACATAACTTTACAAAGCCAGAAATACAACATATTTTTGATTTTTCAATAAAAAATTTTAACACAAAAAACCTCAATTTTTTAATGCTTTATTACAATATTAATAAATATTTTTTTTCACATTTTTCCCTTAGGATACGGCTATATAACTCTGGATACCATGGTCCCCCACATTTTTGAAAAATTCAAGTTAAGGAGATAACCTTAAAACAACTCATAAAGAGTTCTACTTAATAATAACCAGCTAATAATATAGCTTCGCCCCAAAGATTTTCTTCTATTTTTCTACATTATTAGAGTCAAAAGAATATGAAAGTCTTATCTCATGTATTATTTCTGACCACACCACATCATCGTAGTAGTTTACTCACATTAAATATTATCATATGAAAGAAATCAAGACCTTATAGTACTTTAGAGCAGTTATGTCACTTATAAATGACTTTATTTAGAGGACCAAAATAATATTCTCATGACTCAAATAAAACTAGTTACGCTATATATATATATATATATATATATATAAAGTTGGAAATAGAAAAGATGACTTGGCACTCTCTAAAGTCAAGAATCTTATTGATTTTTTTTCTCCTTTTTTGTTTTGATTATTTTCCTCATCCATTCTATTAGTTTAGCTTATATAAAAAGCCTAAAGTGCATATTGAATTCCTAAACGTTATGGTTCTTCTCCTCTTCCATTTAATAATTTTTATTAATCTGCCTTGTAACGTTTTAAAAGAAGGAGATAAAAAGATAAGAACCAAAGCATCATGATGCCATAGTAATTCTAATACATTACCTCTGCCACTTCCACCCGGCTGAGTTATTCAGGTACGGTCCGTCCTATTTAGTTTTGATTGTGCATTGGAAAATTTACCAGCGTATCTTCACTTAAAGGGGTGATCTCAAAGTTGAATTCAAGTCCACCAAAGAGGTTAACTGCATTTTTAGTTATTTACTTTATTAGTTGAACTTTATTTGTACGTACCATCTTTCTAGAATTTTAGATGTATCATAATTTCAGGTAAAGATATGCCAACGTTTTTGTTAAAAAGTTTATACTTTTGAGTTCCATAATTGCTTCTTACTCACTAATTGAATTTTTTTGTTAAATCATGATATGCCATCAACGTCAAGGAGCGTCGTACAATCAGTAGTATCTACCTTAACATTGATGCATTTCTTCTAGGGTAATATATTCTTTTTTTGGTTAATTTGACTCTCGGAATTCATTTTCTACTCCTATTTGTATTATTATTTCTTTTAATAAAATTCACAATTTCTTTCGAGTAGGTCAGTTCAGGGATTCTTTGGTTGGTGTACTGTGATGACCCAAAAGGTCATCCTGTGTAAATTTAACTAAAATTGTATTCCGAGACCCCGAGGGCCTCCGTTAATCTCACCTCGATGTGCGTGCGCAGCCCGAGCGCGTAGCCGGGAAGTCTTTATGTAGAAATTTGATAAAAGTTGAATTTTTGATAATCAATTGAATAAAGTTGACTTTGGTCAATATTTTTGGTAAACGGACCCGGACCCGTGACTTTACGGCCCCGGAGGGTCTGTAGGAAAATATGAGACTTGTGCGTATGCCCGAAATCAAATTTCGAGGTCCCAAGTCCGAGAAATGAATTTTTAAAGAAAAATTATTTCCTGAAAAATATAAAGACTTGTGAAAATGAATTGTTATGTAAACTCGTGTTACCGGGCCCGTATTATGGTTCCGGAGCCCGGAACATGTTCAATATGATTAATATGAGTTGTCTGTAAAATTTGGTAAGAAACGGAATTGGTTTGACGTGTTTCGGATCCAAAAATGGAAAATTCGATAGTTTATGAAGTTTGAGGGAATTCTATAAATTTTGGAGTCTAATTCCTTGTTTTGATGTTATTTTGGTGATTTAAGTACTTGAATAAGTCTGTAATGTGGTTTGGAGGTTGTGTGCACTTTTGGGTTGAGGTTCCGAGGGCTCGGGATAGTTTCGGGTAGGTTCCGAGGTGTTTTAGACTTAAAATCACTGAGTGTGCAGGTGCAGCAACAAGTCTCTGAACCTGGGAGCGCGGCCGCGGTCGCCCTAGCACGGACCGCAGTGGTTGAACTTTAGAGGACCTTCAGCAGCTCCGCGGTCGCGGTCGCCTTACCGCGGACTGCGGTGGTGGAACTTCTGCGAGGCTGCAATGAGGCCTTCGCGGTCTCCTTACCGCGGACCGCGGTGGAGGCCTGGGCAGGGATACCTATAAATAACGTAATTGTCAGCTATTTTTCACTTTTCAAAAACCCTAAAACGTAAGAGGCGATTTTCTAAACATTTTTATTCTTCAAAAATATTTGTAAGTGATTTCTAATTCAATTTCTTTACTCTTTAACTTCTTTTTACAAGATTGCATCCTACAATCTAGGGTTTTCATGGGGTAGTTGAGGCTTGATTTGTGTTCGAGGCATCGAGGTAAGTGTTTTGCCTAACCTTAGCTTGAGGGAATATGTATAGAGTCTAAATTGCTACGTGTATTCCATGTCATACGTATAGGTAAGGTGACGAGTACCTATGTGTTGTTGTCAAGCATGCTCGTGAGTCAAATGTGATGATTTATACCATGTTCTTGATATTCTCTGTGTTATGAGTAATTGATTATTTAGAAGTGATACGTTGAGGTTGTATCATGACTTGGAAAGTTATTGATTAATTGTTCAGTTGAGGATTAATATTATTGAAATTATACCTTTGAGTGAGATTGGTTATAGCTGAGTCCCTTGCAGGGACGATAGAATTTTGCTGGTTATTTCTGTACATTTAGAACTTCTTATTATTGAACCTTCATATTGAATTGTTGTTTCTGTGTAAATTATGCACGAGGGGACATTCTGTTCCGAGTGACTGTGAGATTATGCACGAGAGGACATTCTGTGCTGAGTGATTATTATTATTTATGCATGAGGGGACATTCCGTGCTGAGTGATTATTATTATTTATGCACGAGGAGACATTCCGTGCTGAGTGATTATTATTATTTATGCACGAGGAGACATTCCGTGCTGAGTGATTATTATTATTTATGCACGAGGAGACATTCCGTGCTGAGTGATTATTATTATTTATGCACGAGGAGACATTCCGTGCTGAGTGATTATTATTATTTATGCACGAGGGGATATTATGTGCCGAGTGACTGTGAGGTGATGCACGAGGGGACATTCCGTGCCGAGTGACTTTATTATTTATGCACGATGGGACATTCCGTGCCGAGTGATGGTGAGGCTATGAACGAGGGGACATGCCGTGCCTTTTGCTGCTTATTTGCTTGTTTCGAGATGCTAATTCCTGTTTTACTCCTACATTTCAGTTATTACTTAATTCTACTGTGTTAGTAATTGTTGCCCCTTTTTCCCCAACATGTTCTACCCCGTAATTGTATTTTCTGTTTATTTCTTGTTATATTAATGAACTGCACATGTATTAATTGCGATCGCGTCCTAGCCTCGTCACTACTTCGCCGAGGTTAGGCTCGACACTTACTCAGTACATGGGGTCGGCTGTATTGATGCTACACCTGCACTTCTTTATGTTGTGCAGATTACGCAGCCGGACCCAGTGGACACCGTTAGAGGGAGTATCCTTCAGTCCACGCTGGCGACATCGAGGTAGACCCGCAGACGTTCATAGGCCCTGACGTCACGTTCTATCCCTTCTTTCTGTCATTTTTTTGTATTTCCAAACAGATGTACCACTTTATTTCAAACAGTTGTTTTTAGCCAAATCTTAGTCTGGTTTGTGAGGTTGTGACTCCGTTTCTGGGTTTTGTACTTAAAGGAATTTCAACGAGATTGGCTTAGTTTAGAATCTATTAACCTCTGTATTTTTATCATGATTATTTAGTTAGCGTTTATTGTTTTTAATTGTTATTATGTCAATTCATTTAAAACGTTGGCTTGTCTAGCGGGTTCAACGTTAGACACCATCACGACCTGAAGGTGGGATTTCGGGTCGTGACAAGTTGGTATCAGAGCTCTAGGTTGCTTAGGTCTCACAACTCACGGACAAACTTGGTAGAGTCTGAGGGATAGGTACGGAGACGTCTGTACTTATCCCTTAGAGGCTGCAAAGTTAGAAATGGCTTCATATCTTTTCTTCTCTGTCGTGCGACTTGAATTCAAAATTCTAATTGAATTTCTATTCTATTCTCTCGCAGATGGCGAGGACGCGTGCTTCCCCAGGTTCCGATCGGCAGCTCGATACTCCTGTCGCAGCTCCTACGAGGGGCTGAGGTCGAGGCCGTGCTAGAGGCCGATGCCGGGGCAGGCCCCGAGCAGCAGCCCCAGTGGAGGATCCTCAGGTTGAGTTCACCGAGGAGATCCCCGCTCAGACAGTCCCAATTGGACCAGCTCAGGTCCCAAAGGGGTTCATTGACACCTCGATGCTTCAAGACGCTCTAGTCCGCTTAGTGGGACTCATGGAGAGCGTGGCTCAGGCCAGTCTTCTTCCTACTGCACCAGCCGTCTCTCAGGCTGGGGGAGGGACCTAGACTCCTACTACTCGTACACCAGAGCAGTTAGATCCTCAGTTTCAGACTCCGGCACCTCAGACAGCCGGAGTAGCTCAACCGGGTATTGTGGCACCGACGATTGTGGGAGCAGCTATGTCAGCAAATGCTCTATGGAGATTGGATAGATTCACCAAGTTATTCCCTACTACTTTCACTGGTGCACCATCAGAGGATCCCCAGAATTATTTGGACAGCTGTTATGAGGCTTTTCAGAACATGGGCATAGTGGAGTCCAATGGAGTTGACTTTGCTACATTTCGTCTTTCTGGCACCGCCAAGACTTGGTGGAGAGATTTCTGCTTGACCAGACTAGCTGGGTCTGCACCTCTGACTTGGGCTCAGTTCTCCGAGTTGTTCTTGGGGAAGTTTCTTCTAGTTACTTAGAGAGAGGATCTTCGGAGGCAGTTTGAGCGTCTTCGGCAGGGCTCCATGTCCGTCACTCAGTACGAGACCAAGTTCATTACTCTAGCCAGGCATGCTATTATGGTACTCCCCATGGATCGAGAGAGAGTGAGGAGGTTTATTGAGGGTTTGACCCACCCTATCAGACTTCAAATGGCCAGGGAGACGGGTACTGATATCTCCTTTCAGGATGCAGCCGATGTGGCCAGGCGCATTGAGATGGTATTATCGCAGGGTAGTGGTCAGGGGTCTGACAAGAGACCTCGTCCTTTCAGCCGATTCAATGGTGCCTCATCTAGAGGCAGAGATTCCTTTGGAAGAGGTCATCCCCCTAGGCCTTTTCAGTCAGCACTCCAGGTATCCCGCACTGCACCATCAGCTCCCATCAGTGCACCGCCGATTCAGAGCTTTCAGAGTGGTCATTCTGGTCGTCAGGGACAGTTCCAGGGTCAGTATTCTCAGCAGCCGAGGTCTTGCTTCACTTGCGGTGGTACGGGGCACATTTCCAGGTTTTCCCCCCGAGGTTTTGGTGGACCTCAGTATCAGGGTTACCGTGCTATGGTTCCCGCATCAGGTGCACACCCACCCCTTCAGCCAACTAGGGGTGGTGGTCGTGGTGCCATAGGTGGAGGTCAGACTCATAGAGATGGAGGAAAGTCCATGAGAGGTAGAGGTCAGGCCGCAGTAGGTCGACCCAGAGATGTTCAGGTTGGAGGGGCTCCACCCCGGTGCTATGCTATTCCTGTCAGGCCTGAGGTTGAGGCCTACGATGCAGTTATCACAGGTACGGTTTCAGTTTGCAGCCGAGATGCTTCAATTTTATTTGATCCGGGTTCTACTTTCTCTTATGTGTCTTCATACTTTGCCCCTTATTTGAGCATGCCCCGTAATTCCCTGAGTGCTCCTGTATATGTGTCTACCCTGGTGGGTGATTCTATAGTGGTAGCTCGAGTCTACCGTGCTTGCATAGTAGTTATTGGTGGGACGGAGACTCAGGTTGATCTTTTGCTTCTGGATATGGTTAAATTTGATGTTATATTGGGGATGGATTGGCTATCTCCCTATCATGCTATTCTGGACTGTCATGCCAAGACAGTGATCTTAACCTTACCAGGAGTACTTCGCTTGGAGTTGAGAGGGACTCCTAGCCATTCTTCTGGTAGAGTTATTTCTTATATGAATGCTCGGCGTATGGTCGAGAAGGGTTGTTTGGCCTATGTTCGTGATTCTACTGCTGAGGTTACTTCTATGGAGTCTGTGCCCGTGGTTCGTGAGTTTCCAGAGGTATTACCAGCTGACCTGCCGGGTATGCCACCCGACAGGGATATTGACTTTTGTATTGAGGTGGTGGCTCAGGGCACTCAACCTATTTCTATTCTGTCGTATCGTATGACCCCGCCAGAGTTGAAGGAATTAAAGGAGTAGTTGCAGGATTTGTTGGATAAAGGCTTCATTAGGCCTAGTGTTTCTCCTTGTGGTGCTCTAGTGTTGTTTGTTAAGAAGAAAGATGGTTCGATGAAGATGTGTATTGACTACCGACAGCTAAATAAGGTTACTATTAAGAATAAGTATCCTTTGCCGAGGATTGATGATCTATTTGACCAGCTTCAGGGTGCTACAGTGTTTTCCAAGATAGACTTGAGATCAGGTTACTATCAGCTGAGGATTAGGACGTCTGATGTCCCTAAGACGGCCTTTCGTACTCGTTATGGGCATTATGAGTTCTTGGTGATGTCATTTGGGTTGACAAATGCCCCCACTGCTTTCATGGAGTTAATGAACCGTGTGTTCAGGACATATTTGGACTCATTTGTGATTGTGTTTATTGATAATATCTTGATTTACTCCTGCAGACGAGAGGAGCATGAGAAGCACCTTCGAGTCGTCCTCCAGACTCTAAGGGATAGGCAGTTGTATGCCAAATTTTCTAAGTGTGAGTTCTGGTTGAGTTCAGTGGCATTTCTGGGCCATGTTGTATCGGCAAATGGTATTCAGGTGGATCCCAAGAAGATTTCAGCAGTCATAGATTGGCCTAGGCCCACTTCAGCTACAGAGATTCGGAGTTTCTTGGACTTAGCATGTTATTATCACCGATTTGTGGAGGGCTTTTCATCTATCGCAGCCCCGATGATGAGGTTGACTCAGAAGGGTGCCCAGTTTAGGTGGTCTGAACAGTGTGAGGCGAGCTTTCAGAAGCTCAAGACAGCCTTGACCACGGCACCGGTGTTAGTTTTGCCCACAGGTTCAGGACCCTATACCGTGTATTGTGATGCTTCAAGGGTTGGACTTGGTGTAGTGTTGATGCAGGATGGCAACGTCATAGCCTATGCTTCTCGTCAGTTGAAGGTTCATGAGAAGAATTATCCAGTTCATGATTTGGAGTTAGTAGCGATTGTTCATGCCTTGAAGATCTGGAGGCACTATTTGTATGGTGTGCCATGTGAGGTGTTCACGGATCACAAGAGTTTGCAATATCTGTTCAAGCAAAAGGAGTTGAACATGAGGCAGAGGAGGTGGTTAGAGTTGTTGAAGGACTATGATATTACTATTCTGTATCATCCGGGGAAGGTCAATGCGGTGGTCGGTGCTTTAAGCCGGAAGTCAGCCAATATGGGTAGTCTTGCTTATTTGCCAGTCGGAGAGCGACCTCTTTCTTTGGATGTTCACGCTTTAGCCAACCGATTTTTGAGATTGGAGGTTTCTGAGACTGGCAGTGTTTTGGCCCATATTGTGGACCGTTCTTCATTGTATGACCGTATTCGGGCCAGTCCGACACGGAGGTGCCAAGCAGGTTACGATTGATTATGAGGGAGTTTTGAGGATGCAGGGGCGTATTTGTGTACCTGATGTTGATGGCATTCGTGAGTTGATATTGCAGGAGTCTCATAGTTCCCGGTATTCCGTTCATCCGGGCGCCACAAAGATGTACCAAGACTTGCGGAAGCATTATTGGTGGCGGAGGATGAAGAAGGATATTGTAGCTTACGTAGCTCGGTGCCTGAACTTTCAGCAGGTTAAGTACGAGCACCAGAGACCCGGTGGTTTGATGCAGCTGATTCAGCTTCCCGAGTGGAAGTGTGAGCGTATCACCATGGATTTTGTTGTGGGACTCCCCCGGACTCAGAGGATGTTTGATGCAGTGTGGGTTATTGTGGATAGGCTGACCAAGTCGGCACACTTCATTCCGGTATCAGTTTCGTATTCAACAGAGAAGTTGGCAAGGATCTATATGAAGGAGATTGTTAGATTGCATGGGGTGCCCATATCCATTATATCAGACTGAGGTACTCAGTTTACCTCCCATTTCTGGAGGGTATTTCAGCGATAGTTGGGCACACAGATTGAGTTTAGCAAAGCATTTCATCCTCAGACGGACGGGCAGTCCGAGCGTACTATTCAGATTTTGGAAGATATATTGCGGGCTTGTGTCATTGACTTTGGTGGTTCATGGGACCAGTTCTTGCCTTTAGCTGAGTTTGACTACAACAACAGCTATCAGTCGAGCATTCAGATGGCTCCGTATGGGGCGTTGTATGGTAGGCGGTGTCGGTCCCCAGTCAGATGGTTTGAGCCGGGAGAGGCTAGATTATTGGGTTTTGAGTTAGTCCAGGATGCCTTGGACAAGGTGAAGATCATTCAGGATAGACTTCATACAACTCAGTCCAGGCAGAAGAATTATGCGGATCGTAGAGTTCGAGATTTGGCATTTATGGTAGGAGACCGGGTATTTCTTCGGGTGTCGCCCATGAAGACGTGATGAGGTTCGGAAAGAAGGGCAAGTTGAACCCTAGGTACATTGTTCCATTTGAGATTTTGGATAAGGTGGGAGAGGTGGCCTACAGACTTGCCTTGCCACCGAGTTTATCAGCCGTGCACCTGGTGTTTCATGTGTCTATGCTCCGGAGGTATATTGCGGATCCATCTCATGTACTTGACTTCAGCAGTGTCCAGTTTGACAAGGATTTGACTTATGAGGAGGAGTCGGTAGCCATATTAGCTCGGCAGGTTCGTCAGTTGATATCAAAGAGTTATCCCTCGGTTCATGTTCAGTGGAGAGGTCATCCTGTTGAGGCAGCTACCTGGGAGTCCGAGTCCGATATGGGAAGCCGATACCTCCATTTTTTCCCCGATTCAGGTACCTTTCTATGTCCGTTCGAGGAAGAACGTTTTCTTTAGAGGTGGAGATTGTGATGACCCAAAAGGTCCTTATGTGTAAATTAAACTAAAATTGTGTTTCGAGGTCCCGAGGGCCTCTGTTAATCTCACCTCGATGTGCGTGCACAGCCCGGGCGCGTAGCCGGGAAGTTTATGTAGAAATTTGAATTTTTGATAATCAATTGAATAAAATTGACTTTGGTCAACCTTTTTGATAAATGGACCTGACCGTAGGAAAATATGGGACTTGGGCGTATGCCCGGAATCGAATTCCGAGGTCCGAAGTCTGAGAAATGAATTTTTACAGAAACATTGTTTCCTGAAAAATATAAAGACTTGTGAAAATGAATGTTATGTGAAACTCGTGTTATCGGGCCCGTATTATGGTTTCGGAGCCCGGAACAGGTTCAATATGATTAATGAGTTATCTGCAAAATTTGGTAAAAAACGGAATTTGTTTGACGTGTTTCGGATCCAAAAATGGAAAATTCGATAGTTTATGAAGTTTGAGGGAATTCTACATATTTTGGAGTCTAATTCCTTGTTTTGATGTTATTTTGGTGGTTTAAGTACTTGAATAAGTCCGTAATGTGGTTCCGAGGTTGTGTGCACTTTTGGGTTGAGGTTCCGAGGGATCGGGATAGTTTCGGATAAGTTCCGGGGTGTTTTAGACTTAAAATCACTGAGTGTGCAGGTGCAAGAACAGGTCTCTGAACCTGGGAGCGTGGCCGCGGTCGCCCTAGCGCGGACCGCGGTGGTTGACCTTCAGAGGACTTGCAGCAGCTCCGAGTCGCGGTCGCCTTACTGCGGACCGCGGTGGTGGAACTTCTGCGAGGCTGCAATGAGGCTTTTGCGGCCGCGGACCGCGGTGGAGGCCTGGGCATGGATACCTATAAATAACATAATTTTAAGCTATTTTCCGTTTTTCAAAAACCCTAAAACGTAAGAGGCGATTTTCTAAACACTTTTCTTCTTCAAAAACATTGGTAAGTGATTTCTAACTCAATTTCTTTACTCTTTAATTTCTTTTTACAAGATTGCATCCTAGAATCTAGGGTTTTCATGGGGAAATTGGGAATTTTGGGGAAAAACCTAAGAATATCGAAATTTGGGAATTTAGACCTCAATTTGGATTCGGATTCCAAAATCAATTATATATCCGGGCTCGGGGGGTAAATGGGTAATCGGGTTTTGGTCCGAATTTCGGGTTTGGACCAAGCGGGACCGGGGTCTATTTTTGACTTTTTGGGAAAAACTTTAGAAAACTCATTTTCATGCATTATAATTGATTCAATTAGCCTGTATTGATATAATTAAGTAACTTGTGGCTAGATACGAGCGTGTTGGTGGCGGAACCAAGAGGTAAAGCGGTAGTTGAGGCTTGATTTGTGTTCGAGGCATCGAGGTAAGTGTTTTGCCTAACCTTAGCTTGAGGGAATAGGTATAGAGTCTAAATTGCTACGTGTATTCCATGTCCAACGTATATGTAAGGTGACGAGTACCTATGTGTTGTGGTCAAGCATGCCCGTGAGTCAAATGTGATGATTTATACCATGTTCTTGATATTCTCTGTGTTATGAGTAATTGGTTATTTAGAAGTGATACGTTGAGGTTGTTTCATGACTTGGGAAGTTATTGATTAATTATTCAGTTGAGGATTATTATTGTTGAAATTATACCTCTGAGTGAGATTGGTTATATCTGAATCCCTTGTCGGGACGATAGAATTTTGTTGGTTATTTCTGTACATTTAGAACTTCTTATTGTTGAACCTTCATATTGAATTGTTGTTTCTGTGTAAATTATGCACGAGGGGACATTCCGTGCCGAGTGACTGTGAGCTTATGCAGGAGAGGACATTCCGTACTGAGTGATTAATATTATTTATGCATGAGGGGTCATTCCGCGCTGAGTGATTATTATTATTTATGCACGAGGGGACATTCCGTGCCGAGTGACTGTGAGGTGATGCACGAGGGGACATTCCGTGCCGAGTGACTTTATTTTTTATGCACGAGGGGACATTCCGTGCCGAGTGATGGTGAGGATATGCACGAGGAGACATGTCGTGCCTTTTGCTGCTTATTTACTTGTTTCGAGATGCTAATTTCTGTTTTACTCCTACATTCAGTTATTAGTTAATTCTACTGTGTTAGTAATTGTTTCCCCTTTTTCCCCAACATGTTCTACCCCGTAACTGTATTTCCTATTATATTAATGAACTGCACAGGTATTAATTGTGGTCGCGTCCTAGCCTTGTCACTACTTCGCCGAGGTTAGGCTCGGCACTTACTCAGTACATGGGGTCGGTTGTATTGATGCTACACCTGCACTTCTTTATGTTGTGCAGATTAAGCAGCCGGACCCAGTGAACACCGTTAGAGGGAGTATCCTTTAGTCCACGCATGCGACATCGAGGTAGACTCGCAGACGCTCGTGGGCTCTGACGTCACCTTCTATCCCTTCTTTCTGTCATTTGTTTTGTATTTCCAGACAGATGTACCACTTTATTTCAAACAGTTGTTTTTAGCCAAATCTTAGTATGGTTCGTGAGGTTCTGACTCCATTTCTGGGTTTTGTACTTAAAGGGATTTCTACGAGATTGGCAATTTTAGTTTAGAATCTATTAACCTCAGTATTTTTATCATGATTATTTAGTTAGCGTTTATTGTTTTTAATTGTTATTATGTCAATTCATTTAAAATGTTGGCTTGTCTAGCGGGTTCAACGTTAGACGCCATCACAACTTGAAGGTGGGATTTCTAGTCGTGACATGTACATAGACTTAATTTTTTTACTATAATTACTATTTTTCTATTGATAATAAAATTTGAACATTTGCTGAAAGAGGAGTTGAATAAAGTTTTGATTTTGAAAAATGGGAGAGTGGTGGTGTGGCATAATATAATGGTAAAATTGTTGGTTATGAGGAAATGTTGAGTTGTGCTATACAGTTATGTTCCAAAGTTAATTTCAACTTGAGAAACCATAAGAAAGTTTTATTTTTATTTTTATGCATGCAATAGCTTTACCCAATTGCTTTACTTAATTAGTCTATCTAATCTTTTGTCTAGCAAATCAAATAACGCGTAAATATTCTTATAGTTTACAACGGATACTGAAAGATTGTTAGTTCATATTTATGTGGCAATGAAGAAAATAAAGAAAATGTTCGTGTGCAAAGTAAACTTTTTTTTTTTTTTTTTTTTAGTTTCTTAAGTATATCTCTATTTTGATTGACAAACATTGGAATCTCACAATAAATTATGCTCATCTATTTGAGCTTTGCATCTTGTTATTCTTATTGTTTTATGTTCATCGTTAGCCGAATAATCATCAACCAAACATAATTAGTAAATTTCACCATTTTTATGCTTGTAAGAGAATATTTTTCAAGACCGCGCAGAGCGCGGACCATTTTCCTAGTATTTGAATAAATGTAAGGAAAAAATATTAAGATCTCACAAGATTAAGGACAACTATCCATACTGTATCATCATCAACAAATATTTTAAGAGACTAATATTTTAATTAAAAGATGGGTAAATGCTCTTAAAGAAGTAGAATATATCCCATTCACATTACATATAAAAGATGAGAAACAAAATCAAGGTAGATGATTTTTCTTCTTTATATTTGTCTATTATAAGACACTTAATATCATTTTCACTAGATCAACTTGACATTAAAAAAATTCACCATTTTAAAGACTAATGGAAGCAAAAGTACAACATGAACTTTTCCATCATATCGAAAAATAAAATTCACCAAAACTTAAGAGAATCATTTTTTCGAGATATTAATCAACTTGATGCCAAAGTTCTGCCTAAATATATTCTCACGAGAATAAACATAAAAGAATAAAAAACTAAGAAGATATTAAACCAATTATGCGTACTTGGTATACGTAAATATTATGTCATACACAAATATATCAAGTGTACAAGAAGTCACCGTCTTTTAAGGTATAGTACCATCTTTAGAATCCACTAGTATGCTCGTTGACTTGGAGTAATATTTTGTTGTTCAAAACAATAATTTGAACAGAGAGTGGTATTCTCCATAGTACCGTGGAGCAAAGTTTAAGTACATGTCCCATTTTCAAAAATAACTTGGAAAACGTCAAACTTGATTCTCCATAATAAATAGTGTAAATATCCTTAAGATTGTTTGAAAAACTATTGGATGATTATGGAGAATAAAGGTTCAGCTTGAGGCGTGTCAAGGACACTGTCCTTAAGGATATTTCGCGCACACCACGATGAATAAATTTAGGCGTATCCCCTTGGATTCAACAAGCTCTTCTAATATAAACTAGGAGCATAAACAAAAGAGATTGAATAAAGAAAACCCAGCACAAAAGAAAATAAAGAAGAAAATATTCACTCTTATTTCTCTCTTATTTTCCTTTGTTTCCTTCAACGTGGAAATAGAGTATATATAGGATAAGTTGATAGAAGTTATAAATGTCAACTATAGTAGCTTATGTAACGACCCGATCGGTCTTTTTGAGAGTTAGCGCTCCGATCCACTAATAACTTCTTCTCCCATGTCTTGTTATGTTAATGGAACGTGTTGGAGCGTTGAGTGGCGAAATTCGGAGTGATTTTGGTCACATAGTCCTTTGAGGTAAATTTTAGCTTTAGAAATTGGACCGTAGCTAGAGCTGTGGGAAGACGGATCCGGAATGGAATTTCATCGACTCCGTTAGCTCCATTGAACGATTTCGGGGGTAGGAGAGCGTTCGGATTGTGTTTTCGAGGTCGGGTGTGGATTTAGGCTTGAATTGGCGAAAGTTAGAATTTCAGCGATTTCGGTCGATAGGTGAAATTTTAACATCGGACTCGAAATGGAATTCCGGAAGCGACAGCGGGTCCGTAATGTCATTTGTGACATGTGTGCAAAATTTGAGGCCGTTCGGATAAGTTTAGACGTGTTTTGGCATCGAATGTGAATTCTTGGAATTTCATAAGTCCTTAGGCTTGAATCTATGCATATTTAATGATTTGGATGTTATGGGACGTGTTTTTAGGACTCGACCAAGTTTTAATGAGGTATTAGGGTCGGTTGGTGGTTTTAGTTGAGGTCACGGGGGCCTCGGGTGTGTTTCGGGGGTTCAAACGTACCCTTTTGGCCAAAAGGCCTTAGCTGGTTTTGCTAGTTTTTCACCAGCAATGGTTCCTTCTCCGCGATCACATAGAGTCATATGGGGAGGCACGTGAGTTGTTCTTCGCCATCACAGAAGACTATCCGCGATCGCATAGTTCTGTTTCGTTGTCCTTCGCGATCGCATGCGTTGGAACGCGATCGCATAAGTCTGCTTTCAGAAGGTCCGCGATCGCAGAACTCCTGTCGTGATCGCATAGGTCAAATTGTGGGTGCATGTTTATTACTCTCCGCAATCGCGGCTGAAGTTCCGCGATCGCATAGTAGAAAACCCTAGGGCAGAATGTTAAAAACCCATTTCGAGGGTTAAAGCCTATTTCCTCCATTTTCGAATTTTTGAGCTCGGAAAGGACGATTCTTGGAGACTTTTTCACCTGGGTAATTTGGGTACGCGATTTCTAACCTATATAGATCAATTTTCATGAATCTAACCTTAAATTCTACCTTTAATTTCAAAAATCTTGAGTAGAAAATGGGAAAATGGGAAGAAACTTCATAGACCGAATCATGGTGTTTTGAGTGAGTATGTGACCTCCGATTTGAGAGATTTTTATATTGTTAGACTCGTGAGTGAATGAGGATTCGGAAAACGTAAATTTTACCCGATTATGAGATGTGGGCCCGAGGGGCGTTTTGGTCAAAATTCCTAATTTCGCGTATTAGCTTCGACTTAATTAGATATTTTGATTTCTTGAAGTATTATTTACATTATGCAATCGAATTTATTAGATTCAGGCCACCCAGAGTTGGATACTCGTGGCAAGAGCGTGGTACGAAGTTGAGTTGCGCAATCAAGGTAAGTGGCTTGCCTAACTCTGTGTTGGGGGTAATTCCCTTAGGCATTTTAACTGATTTTTCACTATAAAAACCCCGTGTACGTGAGGTGACGGGTGCGTGCATGGGTTATTTTACTGGATTTCCTTCACTCTTTCTATGTCATACCTCATTTTCAATTCTATTATTATTGTGATCGTTATAAACTGAGTAGCAACTTAAGATTTAAACATGTCAACTGATTTTACCTTATTTTCCACTCACTACTATTATTTGAACCTTGATGAATTATTTTACTCTATATTGCCTATTGTTTTTCCTAAACTATTGAATTACGCTGCGTCCGGTATACATCTTTCATAGCATATTTAAATTGGGACTACGGACCGAGATGCGTGAGCTTTCCCCCTGTACTGCATTGCATATTTACGTTGGGACTACGGGCTGAGACCTGGGAGCTTTCCCCCTGTATTGCATTGCACGATTATCTATTAAGTTATATGTTGTGCTGAGTTGATGGCTACTTTACATTAATCCTTCTAGCTTTACTTTAAATTTCTGTTAATTATTTCCATTTATTTGCAACTATTAAATTATAATTGTTTTATTTGCAAACTCAGTAGAGCCTCAACCTGACCTCGTCACTACTTGACTAGGGTTAGGCTTGGCACTTACTGAGTACCGAATGTGGAGTACTCACGCCCTTCTGCGCATGTTTTCCCTATGTGGAGATCCAGGTACCAGTACGCTGTACCGAGGTTAGGAGCAGCAACAAATTTTGGAGACCGTGAGGTATTTTTGCCGCGTTCGCAGAACCTTCCGAGTCCCCTTCCTTATTCTAGTATAGTCATAGTACTTAGACATAAATACTTTCCAGTTTCGTTATATAGAGCTATAGTGTACAGCTTGTGACATTGTTGATATTCCAGATTTTAGGCAGAGTAAAGTTGTAAATGCCGAGCGACACAGTTTAATAGTATTGCTTTTGCTTCATCCTCTATTATTGTGTTGTTTTTACATTTTGAATTCCGCTCATCTTAAGGCTTACCTAGTCGTATAGACTAGGTGCCGTCACGAAACCCTGCAGAGGGAAATTGGGTCGTGACAAGTTGGTATCAGAGCGTCTAGGTTCATTGGAGTCACAATGTCACAAGCCGGTTTATTAGAGTCTCGCGGATCGGTGAGAAGACGTTCGTATCTAACTTCGAGAGGCTATGTAAGTGTTAAGAACAATCCTACTTCTTGGAATTTCTTCTCGTGCTGGTTTCTATTACCAAAATCCTTAAACTCTATTCTATTCTTGCTTACAGATGGTTCGTACTCGTACCGGCTAGAGTAGAGGCGGAGGATCCCCTAACAGCCACAGTTGGAGGGGCGCAAGAGGTTCCTACTATTACTCCAGCCCTCCAGGAGACTTTAGCCCAGTTCATGAGTGCTTTCAGTACTCTGTCTCAGGCGGGACTACTTCCGATAGACCCAGCTACATCCCAGGCTGGGGGAGGGACACAGACTCCCGCAGCCTGTACTCCTGAGCAGAGGGTTCACATGGGGAAGGTTCCAGAGTATATCCCTATGCCTCCAGCAGCTCCAGTTCAACATGAGGCCAGAGCAGCTGCATCTGAGTCTGAGCAGATCCATCTTGAGAGGTACAAGAAGTACCACCACCTGAGTTCATCGGATCAGCTTCAGACGACGCTCTGGGTTTTCTTAAGGAGTGTCATCGCATTCTCCGCACTATGGGTATTGTGGAGACTAGCGGGGTTTCTTTCACTGCTTTCCAGCTGAGGGGAGGAGCCTATCAGTGGTGGCGTGCTTTTGAACTTAGTAGTACGGACGAGGAAGCCTCACTTACTTGGGCTCAGGTTTCGGAGATGTTTCTACTCGAGTTTGTCCCTCAGAGTCTCAGGGATGCTTGGCGTGCGGAGTTTGAGCAGCTACGCCAGGGTACTACGACTGTGTCGGAGTATGCAGTTTGTTTCAGTGACTTGGCACGTCATGCACCAGCTTTGGTTTCTACGGTCAGAAAGAGAGTCTGACACTTTATTGAGGGGCTCCATTCCAGTATTCGGACTAGCATGGCCAGAGAGCTAGAGACAGATATCACTTACCAGCAGGCCATGAGTATTGCCCGGAGGATTAGGAGTATGTTAGCCCGGGACAGGGAGGAGAGAGAGGCCAAGAGGTCTCGAGAGACGGGTCACTTTTCAGGAGTTCGTGCACCTGCAACACGCTTTGGTAGGGGTTTTGTGAGTCACCATGTTCATTCAGCTCTCCCAGCAGCCAGTGGTATCCCAGCTCCTCCTAGGCCTCTGGAGCCTTATTACGCACCACCAGTATCTCATGTGCCTTCAGCTCGAGGTGCTATTACTGGTAATTCCAGCATGCCAGTTTAGATCCAGCAGCAGCCGCCACGCCCTCAGAGGGGTTGTTTTTGGTGTGGTGACCCTCATCATATGATCAGAGATTGCCCCAGGGCTAGGAGGGGTGCACCACCTCAGACGTATCCGGTTCCACGTCTTCCACCAGGTCCCCCATCTATACTTCCAGCCACAGCTGCTACCCCACCATCTCACGCAGCTCGAGGTGGAGGTCGGGGAGGTCGAGGGCGTCCTAGAGGGGGAGGCCAGACCAGATACTATGCCCTTCCAGCCCGATCCGAGGCTATTTCTTCAGATTCAGTTATTACAAGTATCATCCCCGTCTGTCATAGGGATGCATCAGTATTATTTGACCCAGGTTATACCTATTCATACGCGTCTTCTTACTTTGCTTCACATTTGGGGATATCTCGGGATTCTTTGAGTTCCCACGTATATGTTTCTACTCCAGTGGGAGATTCTCTTGTTGTGGACCGTGTGTATCAGTCGTGTTTGATTATTATTAGTGGTTTCGAGACCAAGGCTGACTTACTATTACTTAGCATGGTAGACTTCGATGTCATATTGGGCATAGACTGGTTATCTCCCCACTATGCTATTCTTGATTGTCACGCCAAGACCGTGACGATGGCTATGCAAGGATTACCGAGGTTGGAGTGGAGGGGTTCATTAGAGTATACTCCTCGTCGAGTCATCTCTTTTATTAAGGCTCAGCGGATGGTTGCAAAGGGGTGTGACGCATATTTGGCTTATGTGGAGAGATGTTAGCGTTGAGACCCCTACAGTTGAGTTAGACCCAGTTGTGAGGGACTCTCCTGATGTTTTTCCAGTTGATCTTCCGGGTATGCCGCGCGACAGAAACATTGACTTCAACATTAACTTATTTCCAGACACTCAGCCCATTTCCATTCCTCCATACCGCATGGCTCCTCCTGAGTTGAAGGAGTTGAAGGAGCAGTTGCAGGAATTGCTTGATAAGGGGTTCATCAGGCCTAGTGTATCACCTTGGGGTGCTCCAGTGCTTTTCATGAAGAAAAAGGATGGTTCGATGCGTATGTGTATTGATCACCGGCAGCTGAATAAGGTGACAATGAAGAATAGGTACCCATTGCCCCACATTGATGATCTGTTTGACCAGTTACATAGTGCCAGGGTGTTCTCCAAGATTGATCTTCGTTCGGGCTATCATCAGTTGAATATCCGAGCGTCGGATGTCCCGAAGACTGCCTTCAGGACTAGATATGGCCATTATGAGTTCCTCGTTATGTCATTCGGGCTGACCAATGCCCCAGCAGACTTCATGCGTCTTATGCACAACGTATTTCGGCCTTATCTTGATACTTTCGTCATCGTGTTCATTGACGACATTCTGGTATATTCTCGGTCCAGGATGACCATGAGCAGCACTTGAGGATCGTGCTTCAGACCTTGAGAGAGAAGAAGTTGTATGCCAAATTCTCTAAGTGTGAATTTTGGCTTGGTTCTGTGGAATTTCTAGGCCATGTGGTATTTTCGGATGGGATCAAGGTAGATCCGAAGAAGGTGGAGGCGATGCAGAGTTGGCCCAGACCGTCTTCAGCTACCGAGATCCGTAGTTTCCTCGGTTTGGTTGGGTATTATTGCTGTTTTGTGGAGGGGTTTTCATCCATTTCAGCACCCATGACTAGATTGACCCAGAAGGGTGCACCTTTTATTTGGACTGAGGAGTGTGAGGAGAGATTTCAGAAGCTCAGGACAGCCCTGACTACAACTCCAGTGTTAGTATTACCTACCGGTTCAGGGTCCTAAACGGTCTATTATGATGCTTCGAGGATTTGTTTGGGAGTAGCGTTGATGCAGGACGGTAGGGTGATTGCCTACGCATCCAGACAATTGAAGGTACATGAGAAACATTACCCTGTGCATGATCTTGAGTTGGCAGCGATTGTTCACGCCTTGAAGATATCGCGTCAATATTTATACGGTGTTCCATGTGAGATATATACGGATCATCGGAGTTTGCAGCACATATTCAGGAAGAAGGACCTCAATTTGCGTCAGAGGAGGTGGTTGGAGCTACTCAAGGATTATGACATCACTATATTATACCACCTGGGAAAGGCCAATGTGGTGGCCGACGCCTTGAGTCACCAGGCGGAGAGTTTGGGTAGTTTGGTATATCTTCGTGCAACTGAGAAGCCCTTAGCCTTGGATGTTCAGTCCTTAGCCAGTCAATTCATGAGGTTGGATCTCTCTCAGCCTCATCGGGTAATTTCTTGTGTTGTTGCTCGATCCTCTCTTTACGACCCCATTCGGGAGTGCCAGTATGATGATCCTGACCTTCGGGCCATTCAGGATAGAGTTCGGCAGGGTGATGCCAAGAATGTGACTATAGATGATGATGGTGTGATGAGGATGCAGGGCCGTAATTGTGTGCCCAATGTAGATGGACTTCGGGAGTTGATTCTTGAGGAGACCCATAACTCGCGGTATTCCATCCATCCGGGTACCGCGAAGATCTACCAGGATTTGAGACAACACTATTGGTGGAGAAGGATGAAGAAGGATATCGTGGAGTTCGTAACTAAGTGTCTTAACTATCCGCAAGTCAAATATGAGAATCAGAGACTGGGAGGATTGCTTCATCAGATTAGGCTTCCCGAGTGGAAGTGGGAGCGGATCACCATGGACTTTGTGGTTGGACTTCCTCGGACTTTGAGGAAGTATGATGCTATTTGGGTGATCGTGGATTGGCTGCCCAAGTCAGCCCATTTCATTCCAGTATTGACTACATACTCTTCTGAGAGGTTGGCCCAGATCTACGTTCGGGAGATAGTCCGGTTGAACGGTGTGCTGGTGTCCATTATATCAGATCGATGGCCTCAGTTCACCTCGCACTTCTGGAGGGCCCTGCATAGTGAGTTGGGTACCCAGATTGATCTCAGTACATCATTTCACCCTTAAACGGACAGGCAGTCCGAGCGCACGATTTAGATTCTCGAGGATATGCTCCGTGTTTGTGTGATGGATTTTGGAGGGTCGTGGGATCAGTACTTTCCTCTTGCAGAGTTTGCTTATAATAACAGCTACCAGTCCAGTATTCATATGGCGCCGTTTGAGGCTTTGTATGGTAGGCGGTGCAGGTCTCCAGTGGGATGGTTTGAGCCGGGCGAGACCCGATTGTTGGGTACAGACTTGGTTCAGGATGCCCTGGACAAGGTGAACGTGATGTAGGAGAGGCTTCGCACAGCTCAGTCCAGGCAGAAGAGTTATGCGGACCGGAGGGTTTGTGACTTGGAATTTATGGCTGGTGATCGGGTTTTGCTTTGGGTGTCGCCTATAAAGAGCGTCATGAGATTTGGAAAGAAGGGTAAGCCGAGTCCGAGGTTCATTGGCCCTTTTGAGGTGTTGCGGTCGGTTGGGGAGGTTGCTTATGAGTTGGCCTTGCCTCCCAACCTAGCTGGTGTTCATCCGGTATTCCACTTTTCCATCCTCCGGAAGTATCACGGTGATCCCACTCATGTTTTGGATTTCAGTTCAGTCCAATTGCAAAAGGATTTATCATATGTTGAGGAGCCTGTGGCCATTTTGGACAGGCAGGTCAGAAAGCTCAGGTCGAAGAATATTGCCTCAGTCAAAGTTCAGTGGATGGGTCCTCTGGTCAAGGAGACGACTTGGGAGACCGAGCAGGACATGCAGAGTCAGTACCCTCATCTTTTCACAACTTCAGGTATGTTTCTATACTCGTTCGAGGACAAACGATTTTCTTAAAAGGGGGAGAATGTAACGACACGGTCGATCATTTTGAGAGTTAGCGCCCCGATCCCCTAATAATTTCTTCTCCCATGTCTTGTTATGTTAATGGAACGTGTCAGAGCGTTGAGTCGCGAAATTCAAAGTGATTTTGGTCACATAGT
Organism: Nicotiana undulata; assembly: GCA_005239495.1. Lineage (NCBI taxonomy): Eukaryota > Viridiplantae > Streptophyta > Magnoliopsida > Solanales > Solanaceae > Nicotiana > Nicotiana undulata. The sequence goes on along the minus strand of ML244563.1, from coordinate 20,528 downwards.
CCTTTGAGGTGAATTTTAGCTTTAGAAATTGGACCATAGCTAGAGCTGTGGGAAGACGGATACGGACTGGAATTCAATCAACTTCGTTAGCTCCGTTGAGTGATTTTGAGGGTAGGAGCGTGTTCGGATTGTGTTTTCGAGGTCAGGTGTGGATTTAGGCTTGAATTTGCGAAAGTTAGAATTTCGGCTGATAGGTGAAATTTTGATATCGGACTCAGAATGGAATTCCGAAAGCGACAGCGGGTCCGTAATGTCATTTGTGACCTGTGTGCAAAATTTGAGGTCGCTCGGATAATTTTAGACGTGTTTCGGTGTCGAATGTGAATTCTTGGAATTTCATAAGTCCTTATGCTTGAATCTATGTATATTTGACGATTTTGATGTTATGGGATGTGTTTTTAGGACTCGACCAAGTTTGAATGAGGTATTAAGGTCGGTTGGTGGTTTTTGTTGAGGTCCCGGGGGCCTCGGGTGTGTTTCAGGGGTTCAAACGGACCCTTTTGGCCTAAAGGCCTTAGCTGGTTTTGCTGGTTTTTCCACCAGCAATGATTCCTTCTCCGCGATCGTAGGTCTTCCCCCGCGATCGCATAGAGTTATCCAGGGAGGCACGTGAGTTGTTCTTAGCGATCGCAGAAGACTATCCGCGATCGCATAGTTCTGTTTTGTTGTTCTCCGCGATCGCAGGCGTTGGAACGCGATCGCATAAGTCTGCTTCCAGAAGGTCCGCGATCACAAACCTCCTATCGTGATCACATAGGTCAAATTGTGGGTGCATGTTTATTACTCTCCGCGATCGCGGCTGAAGTTCCGCGATCGCATAGTAGAAAACCCTTGGGCAGAATGTTAAAAACCCATTTCGAGGGTTTAAGCCTATTTCCTCCATTTTCGAATTTTGGAGCTCGGGAAGGACGATTCTTGGAGACTTTTGCACCTGGGTAATTTGGGTAGGTGAGTCCTAACCTATATAGATCAATTTCCATGAATCTAACCTTAAATTCTACCTTTAATTTAAAAAATCTTGAGTATAAAATGGGAAAATGGGAAGAACCTTCATAGACCGAATTATGGAGTTTTGAGTGAGTATATGACCTCAGATTTGAGGGATTTTTATATGGTTAGACTCGTGAGTGAATGAGGGTTCGAAAAACGTAAATTTTACCCGATTCCGAGACGTGGGTCCGAGAGGCGATTTGGTCAAAATTCCTAATTTTGCGTATTAGCTTCGACTTAATTCGATATTTTGATTTCTTGAAGTATTATTTACATTATGCAATCGCATTTATTAGATTCGGGCCACCCGGAGTTGGATACTCGTGGCAAGAGCGTGGTACAGAGTTGAGTTGCGTAGTCGAGGTAAGTGGCTTGCATAACTCTGTGTTGGGGGTAATTCCCTTAGGCATTTTAACTGATTTTTCACTATAAAAACTCCCTGTACGTGAGGTGACGGGTGCGTGCATGGGTTATTTTACTGAATTTCCTTCGCTCTTTCTATGTCATACCTCATTTTCAATTCTATTATTATAGTGATCGTTTTAAACTGAGTAGCAACTTAAGATTTAAACATGTCAACTGATTTTACCTGATTTTACCTGATTTTCCACTCACTACTACTATTTGAACCTTGATGAAGTATTTTACTCTATATTGCCTATTGTTTTTCCTAAACTATTGAATTACGCTGCGTCTGGTATACATCTTGCATAGCATATTTAAATTGGGACTACGGACCGAGATCTGGGAGCTTTCCCTCTGTACTGCATTGCATATTTACGTTGGGACTACGGGCTGAGACCCGGGAGCTTTTCCCCTGTATTGCATTGCACGATTATCTATTAAGTTATATGCTGTGCTGAGTTGAGGGCTACTTTACATTATTCATTCTAGATTTACTTTAAATTTCCGTTAATTATTTCCATTTATTTGCAACTGTTAAATTATAATTGTTTTATTTGCAAACTCAGTAGAGCCTCAACCTGACCTCGCCACTACTTTACTGGGGTTAGGCTTGTCACTTACTGAGTACCGAATGTGGAGTACTCACGCCCTTCTGTGCATGTTTTCTCCATGTGCAGATCCAGGTACCAGTACGCAGTACCGAGGTTAGGAGCAGCAGCAGCTTTTGGAGACCGTGAGGTATTTCTGCCGCGTCCGCAGAACCTTCTGAGTCCTCTTCCTTATTCTAGTATTGTCATAGTACATAGTGTCGTGCCCCCTTTTTCCTCGCACGGGTTAGGTACGCGGAGATCGGGTTTCATGACATTCTGGACAACTCCTAAAAGGAAAAGGTTTAAGGAAGAGTCGCCACCTAACGATTTTATGGTGCGTTAGAGCACCTAGAATAATTAACTCATAAACTAGTTTGCATTACCAGAGATTGGGTAAGGGATTGAAGTTATCCTAAGGGGAAGGTGGTAGGCACCCCTCAAGATCCACAACTGTGGGTCCCAACCAAGTAGTTTTGTGAATTTGGATGATAAATGACAAGCAAGGCTCACGTAAGAGGGGATTTCAGTAAATACTAAAATTACTAAAAGAAATTTAAAGAATAACAAAGTAAAATCATTTGAATGAAAATTTCCTAGGGTTTAAAGAAATATGGTCCACATCAATGCAATAACCGGTAAGTCACTCCTCGAAGAGGGGCTACACGTGGTATTAGCGCACCGGTCATCATATCCATATTCTACCCTTCCCCACCCCGCTAAGGTATTTAAAACGCGTGTGTTGGTCACGAAGCTTATTGCGTGTTGTTTACCCTTCCCGTTCTATAAGTCCCGGAGGGTGTTTAGGACTACTAATCCTATAAGGGGAGTACTAGGCTGACCATCAGGTTTAAAGGATAAACTCTAAGCTACAAGTAGAGAAACAATTATGACTTGCACATATGGGGTACACATAAATAGTTATAGGGCTCATATATCCCTCCACAAATAAAACATGTAAATAGCATGTCTCAAACACAACTAAAGTCTTAGGTTCAGAACCTAAAGCAGGGATTTCATATATGAAAAACAACATTAGTAAACAACGGGTTTTTGATGAGTTTTAGAAAAGGAAGGAGTAAATGACTTTAAATCCCAGTAGTTTGTAGGTAAAACAAGAATTCTAAGTATATAGACAGTAGCAAATAGAGGATTTTAGTGAGTTCCAAAAAAGAGTGCATGATTGATTTTAAAACCATTTGTAGTGACAGGCAGTGTATAGAAGACGGTTAATAAGATTTTATCAAATATTGATCCTAAGGCTTGCCTAGGCGTCTGAATATATGTTGATTACTATTTTAAGACATAGGTGGAATGCAGATCCTTAAACTTTGATTTTTATAGACATATGATGAGAAAATGCAGATCCTATAGGCATGGTATCTAAGAATGCAAGTAAGATATTAAGTATGAAACCGGTTTGGGTTTAAATTCAGAAAAATATTTTCAATCATTGAAATATATTTTTAAACGAGGTTACTTATTACACAGATGGTACTGGGGTATGGTTTCACTAAATTATTGAACCTAGCGCATGATTTCTAGGCGTTCTTTGCAGTACAGTTAACACATGAGTCTGAATATATGCTGAAAACAAATTCCTAAAGTCACATGATATCTAATGCAAGTTCTGATAAGTACTTGTTATTATGAACCTAAACAGTATTTCTAGATGTGAGGCATGGATATGCAAAAGTAATATTATTATTAACAACCATTTCATCTAGTTATTTAACTACGAACATGATCTCTAAGTGGGAAGCGATTACAACAGCTTTTTACGGGTATTTTAGCATGATTTTCTAAGTGAGTATGCATGTGATGAGATGCAGACATAAATATACCTAAGAACATGATTTCTAACGCATGGTGGATATGTCCTAAGCAGGATTTCTATTGCACACAGAGGTAAAGTAAATCTTAAGCATGTTTTCTACCCAGAATTATACTAAACATGCATAATCCCACCCATTTTCACTATCCAGCCCCAGAGTTGTTTTTACACTTAATTATTACAGACCAGTATAGCATGAATTACACAACTAAATAAGAAAATCAAGAAGCTATACAATAGAGAGCCTAACAGTAGGCCCAAGTATCATATCCACTCGCCATATGCCATGGCCTTCAACCCAAGTGTGTCATAGTCTCTAAGGACCTCAGAAGATCCTGGACAGTGCTTCACAACCAGGTACCCTAGCCAAGGATGAGTAAGTGCAGTGTAGAGTGCCAGCCTTGTGTGTCAAAGTTCAATGGGTACTCAAGGTCCCTAAGGCAATGCTCACACGAAGGGGGCAGAACTTAGAATCTAAGAGTAGTGGGAAGTGCTTGGAGTTTTAAAAAGGATTTTTGAGTTTGAAAAGAGTAGTTTGAAATAATAGTTTTGAAAAGATGATTTCAGAAAATGCTGAAGGACTTTGGTAAAGCAGTTCATTAAAGAGAGAAGCAATACAATTACAACCAGTAGGTAAAGAACTCATGAAAGAGCAAACACAAACAGGGGTAAGGAGTTGGGGACAAATAACTTAGATATCAGCAATATAACAGAGTTACAGATTCTCATAGTTATCACATAATTGTCATATAGTTGTCACATAGTTGTCACAAAACATCATAGATTAATAGAGTCAAGATCGTATAGCATTCAGGTGTCATGAGAGGCAAGTTCATGACACAGGGAATTAAACATGAATGAAAGCATGAAACAAATGGTCAGGCCAAGGTAAGAAACATTGACCTATAAACAAATAAGCATGTTAGAGTCACAGAATGAACAAGAGACATAGTAGACTAAAAGAGAAGGGGGGGGGGGGGATAGCAGGGCATGCTAATGACACAAGACCTTAACAATTACAGGGAATCATATGGAAAGAAGAGTACATATTCAGACTTAACAAAAAGGAAAGACACTATGGGGTCATGCTAATTACATGGTGGGCAGTAGAACCATAAGATAAAACACATAAGGAACAATAAGTACATAAACAAGAATTGGAGCATATTGTATATAGATACTATAAAGCTAAATCAGAAACATACCAGTCGAATGACAGGAAATAGCAAAGTGCAAAGAGACAGAACAACAACAGCAGTATGCAGAACAAAGAGCAGCAGAGGACAATATGCAGAATGAGAGAGAGCAACAACAGGGCATTAGTATGTAGAAGCACAAGAACAATAGAGATTAATCAGTCTTAGCTTTAAGCCGACTGAGTAGTCAGTAATAGATGCAAAGAGCAAATGGAGATGTGTATGAAAACACAGAAAGTTTAGAGCAATATACTTAGTGGTCAGTGCTCTCAAAAATCAGTGTATGTGTATGTCAGTGTCTGTTAAAAGAAAGAAGACATGGTCTTTATATAGTTGTGAAAATAAATAGTGCATGTGAAAATTATGGAAGTAACAATCAATCAATACCAATCAAGATAACTGGACTCCTTTAATTAAGGAGTCTAGTTCAAACAGTATAGTAGAGGCAAAATAAGGAAAATAATTCAGTCTAATTAAGGCTGATTATGTTAAGTTAGGGCAAAGAAACCACATAGTGCATAAATAAAGCCAAATACATAGTGTGTAATTAAGGAAAGCTGAACTAATACATTTATAAAAATAAAAATAGGGTATCAGTTTGAAAAATCAATTAAGAGGATCTCAGATTCTATTATAATCACAGGGAATCCAAAATAGTTAAGGAAAGCATCATATAAACATGGAAGGATTTCAAAATGATACATAATTCCAGAAGGAATACACAAGATCATGTATTTAAGGAAAACATCACAAGTATGGGATTTTTACACAAAAGGATCAGCAAAAATCAATAGTCAGTAAGGTAAAGGGTCGAAATTATCAAACATTTAAACATCATTCACTCGCTGACACAAAGAGATGCTCGTAGAACAGTAGGAATTAGAGGTTATAACAATGAATCAAAGCAGGAGTTGCAGAGAACACATGAATGCATAGTCGAATAGTAAAGACCAACCCAGAACACTAGGGTTTTGTCAATAATAGTTCAAATAACACGAAATCGTGAGATAATAACTTAAACATAGCATAGATGACTAAAATCAAAGAGGAAAGCTGTTTGAGAACAGGGTAGAGAAACCCTAGTTTTCGAAATTGTTAAAAACAAAATTTTCCCCGGAGAAAAACCCGAAGAAACTTCATAGCATTGTAAATATGAAACAGATCGNTTAGGGTAGGGATACTGCAAACTTACTCAAACGGCCAGGGGGGTGGCCGGAACACGGCAAGAGACCCAAAGGGAGGTGAGTGAACTGCTCCAGGTTCTTCTGAGAAGCCTAGGAAGTCACTGAGTGGTTGAGAGGCGGGTAGATGACCGTGAGATAGTGAAGAGCCATAGATTCCGATGAGGAAACAGGTCGGAGAAGGTGAACAGACCCCATCGGAGGGGAGGAGCCAAGGAGGCTTCTAGAGAAAGCTAGAGAGAGTAACAGAGAGATAGAGAGAGATGAAGAATCTCGAAATGAGACGGGGAAATGGGGGTAAGTGAGAGATATTTAAGGAAGGTTTAATATGGGCCGTTGATCTAATTTGATCAATGACTCAGATCAGTTAGGGGTTGGGCCGGGTAGAGTTATAAGGTTGGGTTGGGTTAATTACTTTAATATATCAAGTGGGGCTAGGGTTAAAATTTGGCTATGTTTTAAATAGGAAATAGGCCAAATGTTAAATACCCAATTTAAATAGAATAATTAATTACAATAGCTAATAACTGCGTAAACTAAAAATTAAGACCAAATAAATGAAATTGAGACGATTAACTAGCGTAAAATATAAAAATGATCAATTACAGATTTTATAAACGATATAAACGTATACTTGTGCTATAATTGCAAAATTGCTAAAATTAGCTAAATAGTGCCAATGTTGGCTAATTTTGGAAATTACCAAATCCTAGTAGAAAATAGGATTAAAATAAGATGTTGAGTTGGAAAACATTTTGAAATTATTTATAATACGATTTATGTATAAGTATTGAATAAGAAATATGAGATAAATGGGAAACATAAATTGATAAAAATATGAGAAATTCATAGAAAAATGCCAGTCATTATAAAAGTGATTTTGAAGGTATATATGCAAATATTAAAATAGTTTGAGAAAAAATTGGGTATCAAAATTTAGACATAAATACTTTCCAGTTTCGTTGTATAGAGACTATAGTGTACAGCTTGTGATATTGTTGATATTCCGGGTTTTGGGCAGAGTAAAGCTGTAAATGCCGAGCGGCACAGTTTAATAGTATTGCTTTTGCTTCATCCTCTATTATTTTGTTGTTTTTACATTTTGAATTTTGCTCATCTTTAGGCTTACCTAGTCGTATAGCTAGGTGCCGTCACGAAACCCTGTAGAGGGAAATTGGGTCGTGACAGCTTATAAAAGCTATTTTGAATCCATTAAAAAGTCTGACCCAATTGTCAAAAGCCAACATTAGAAACTATGAAAATTAGCCATTAAAGCTATTCAAGAGTAACAAATTTCAGTTGCAAAATCGTTATTATGTTTGAAAATATATTTAACTTGTAATCAAATTAATAATGAAGTGTGATGACCCAAGAGGTCATCCTAATTAATTCTAGCTAAATTTGTGTTTCGAGGCTCCGAAAGCCTCCGTTAATTTCATCTCGATATGCGTGCGTAGCCCGAGCATGTAGCCGGGAAGCTTCTATGTGAAATTTTGATAAAAATGGAATTTTGAATGAAATAATAGAATAAAGTTGACTCTGGTCAACATTTTTGGTAAATGGATCCGAACCCATGATTTGACGGTCTCAGAGGGTCCGTAGAAAAAATATGGGACTTGGGCGTATGCCCGGAATCGAATTTCGAGGTCCCAAGCTCGAGAAATAAATTTTTAAAGAAAATTGTTTTCTGAAAATGATAAAGACTTTTGAAAGTGAATAATTATGTGAAAACCGTGTTACCGGGCCCGTATTATGGTTCCGGAGCCAGGAACAGGTTTATTATATTTTATGTGATGTATCTGTGAAATTTGGTGTAAAACAGACTTGAAATGACGTGATTCGGATTAAAAATGGGAAATTTAGAAGTTTATGAAGTTTGAGAAAATTCTATAGATTTCAGAGTTTACATTGTTTTGATGATATTTTGATGGGTTAAAAGCTTGAACAAGTTCGTATGATGTTTTGGGAGTCGTGTGTGTTTTAGTTTTGAGCCCCGAGGGCTCGGGTGAGTTTCGGGTAGGCGTCAGAGTGAAAAAAGGGTTAACAAATCTGGTGTTTTGAGTGATTTTCTGATTATCTGGTGTCTACTCAGTGCGATCGCATACATAGACCCGCGATCGCACAACTTTGTGTTAGGGGGAGAGTCAGTTCTTCTATGCGATCACATTCCTATCTCCGCGATCGCATAGGCTAATTTTTCCCAGTTATTTTATTAAGTCCCAAAGCAGACCCTTACGGGATTTTTGCCATTCTTTACCCTTTTCTTCTTCTCCTACCTCCATTGAGGACCTCCAAGCCAATTCTTCCTCCATAGCCTCGTGGGTAAGTATTTCCTACATCGTCTTCTTCCATTTTCCATCATTAATCACTAGAAAACTAGGCCAAAAATCATAAAATCAAGTAGAAATTAGGGTTTTTTGGTAGAATTAGGTTTTTGGAAAAATTGGGTGATTCAACCTCAATTTGGGGTCGAATCTTGAAACAAATCATATATTTTAACTCGTGGGGTAATGGGTGAACGGGTTTTTGTCCGAACCTCGAGTTTGGACAAAGCGGGTTCGGGGTCGAATTTTGGTAATTTTGGAAGAATGCTAGAAATTGAATATCTAGGCTATGGGATTGTATTGTTGAGTCTTTATTGATATTATTGAACTAATTATGCCTAGATATCGTTGTTTCAGAGTCGGATTATAAAGGAAAGACGGTCCTAGAGGGTTGATTGCTATACTTTGGACCGAGGTAAGTGTCTTACCTAACTTCGGTGAGGGAATAGGTATTATTGCTATGTGTTAAGTGATTATCATGTTCATTGTATAGGTGAGGTGACGAGTACCTATGCAATGTGTGTCTCGCATGCCCGTGAGTCTATTTTGATAGAAATTGTAGTATTTCTCCCATTTTTGGTATATTATGAGATTGTCCTTACTTAGTAATCTATTCTTGTTGGAAGTATTGATTGTTGAGTTTGAGAAAGTGTGGATATGATTGATAATCAAAATGTAGAGGATACGATTGAAATGATTGGTTATAGCTGAGACCCTTGCCGGGTAGTTATTGAGTTATTGAATTGATGTTTTCCCCTTGCTGGGTGTTTCGCAACTGCTTATTTCCACTATGCTGTACTCCTTGCCATTATATCTTTTATTGTTTGGTGAGGAAGAGTGTAATTCACGAAGGGTGATGCCGTGCCACGATATATGTTTTACATTGCATAGTGAGGAAGAGTGTAAAGCACGAAGGGTGATGCCGTGCCATTGTTTATTTTTCTGATATTTTTTTTACTTGTTTCCCTGTCGATTATGTTTGATTGCTCCCCTGGATCACTTCTATTGCTTCATTTCACTTGTCCCCATTTACTGCTCCNTACATGGGGTCGGTTGTACTGATGCTACACTGCACTTCTTAATGTTGTACAGATCCCGCATCCGGACCCAGTGGACCGCATTGAGGGAGTCACCTTCAGTCCACCCAGAGGTTCAAGGTATACCCACTGGCGTTCGTGGGCCCTGGTGTCTCTCCTACATTTGGATTTCCTCATTGTCTTGCCTTTTTCCTCTAAGTTCCAAGACAATTATTTATTTCTTTCAGACTTTGTATTTAGCACTCAGTTTAGTTAGTTCGTGAGGTTGTGACACCCCAGTTTTGGGATTGTTCGTTGTTGTTGTCTTATCATTTCATTATGAGTTTTTGAGGTAATATTATTTTTCTGCTGTGAAACGTTTGAAGTGATTTGGTATGTTCAGTTAAGATTGAAAGTTAATGGTGTGGGATGTTTTCGGTAAAGTGTGAACGTTAATGAATTCAAGTTATTTCAGCAAATGTTTGATGGTTAATAGTTTTAAATACTCTTACGTTGTATCATCAAGGTAAAAATGTTGTGTACGTTGGCTTGCCTAGCGGGTTCAACGCTAGACGCAGTCTTGGCCGGAAAGGTGGGATTTCGGGCCATGAAAAGTTGGTATCAGAGCTCTAGGTTGCTTAGGTCTCACAACTCACGGACAACCTTGGTAGAGTCTGAGGGATCGGTATGGAGACGTCTTTATTTATCCACCGGAGGCTGCTAAGTTAGGATACTCCTTTTCTCTTCATATTCTGTCGTGCGTGGTATATTCTATATACTGATCGAGTTTCTATTCTATTCTCTCACAGATGGCGAGGATGCGTGCTTCCCTTGGTTCCGCTCAGCAGCCCGACACTCTTGCTACAGCTCTACGAGGGGTCGAGGTCGAGGACGAGGCTGTGCTAGAGGCCGAGGCCGGGGCAGGGCTCAGCCTAGAGCAGCAGCCCCAGTAGAGGACCCTCAGGTCGAGTCTGACGAGGAGGTCCCAGTTCCGGCAGTCCCAGTGGGACAAACGCAGGTCCCAGCGGGGTTCATTGCTACCCCAATGCTTCAGGACGCCCTAGTCCGTTTGGTGGGACTCATGGAGAGTGTGGCTTAGGCCGGACTTCTTCCTACAGCACCAGCTGGATCTCAGGCTGGGGGAGGGACCCAGACTCCTATTATTCATACATCAGAGCAGGTTGCCACTCAGTTTCAGACTCCGGCACCTCAGCCAGCCAGGGTAGTACAGCCGGGTATTGCAGCACCTATAGCTGAGAGAGCAGCTATGTCAGCAGATGCGTTGTGGAGATTGGACAGATTCACCAAGTTATTAACTGCTACTTTTACTGGTGCACCGTCAGAGGACCCACAAGATTACTTCGACAGTTGTCATGAGGTTCTTCGGAACATGGGTATAGTGGAGTCCAATGGAGTTGACTTCGCCACTTTTCGACTATCCGGCGCAACCAAGACTTGGTGGAGGGACTACTGCTTAGCCAGATCAGTTGGGTCTGCATCTTTGACTTGGGCTTAGTTCACAGAGGTATTTTTGGGGACGTTCCTTCCCATTACTCAGCGAGAGGATCTTAGGAGGCAGTTTGAGCGCCTCCAGCAGGTATCTATGTCTGTTACTCAATACGAGACCAGGTTCATTTCTCTAGCCAGGCATGCATTGATGATATTCCCAACTGATTGGGAGAGAGTTCGGAGGTTCATTGAGGGATTGGCCCAGCCTATACGACTCCAGATGGCCTGGGAGTCGAGTACTGATATTTCATTCCAGGATGCGGCCGATATAGCCAGGAGGATTGAGATGATTTTGTCACAGGGAGGTGGTCAGGGGGCTGACAAGAGGCCCCGTCATTTTGGTAGATTTAGTGGAGCCTCGTCTGGAGGCAGGGATTCTTTCAGTAGGGGTCATCCACCCCGACCATTTCAGTCAGCACTTCCGGTATCTCCTCGTGCACCGCCAGTTCATGTTAGCACACCACCAGCACCTATCAGTGCACAACCACTTCAGAGTTACCGGGGTAGTTATCAGGGTCGTCAGGGCCAATTTCCGAGTCATCAGCCACATCAGTAGAGATCTTGTTATAGTTGTGGTAGCCCGAGACACATTGCCAGATATTGCCCCCGAGCTTCAAGTGGACATCAATATCAGGGTTCCCGTGTCGTGGTTCCCGCAGCAGGTGCACCCTTATCCCCTTATCCAGCTAGAGGTGGTGGTCGAGGTGCCAGAGGTGGTGGTCAGGTTCATAGAGGTGGAGAACATGCCGCGAGGGGTAGAGGCTAGGTTGCGGCAGGTAGACCCAGGGATGTTCATATTGGAAGGGCTCAGCTCCGGTGTTATGCTTTTCCTGCTCGTCCTGATGCAAAGGCTTCTGATGCAGTTATTACAGGTACGATTTCAGTTTGCAGCCGAGTGGCTTCGGTGTTATTTGATCCGGGTTCTACATTCTCCTATGTGTCTTCATATTTTGCCCCTTATTTGAGTATGCCTCGTGATTCTTTGAGTACTGTTGTACATGTGTCTACACCGGTGGGTGATTCTATAGTGGTAGATCGAGTCTACCGTGCTTGCGCAATAGTTATTGGTGGTCTGGAGACTCAGGTTGATCTTTTGCTTCTTGATATGGTTGACTTTGATGTTATATTGGGGATGGACTGGTTATCTCCCTATCATGCTATTCTGGACTGTCATGCCAAGACAGTGACCTTAGCCTTGCCAGGAGTACCTCGTTTAGAGTGGAGGGGGACTCCTAGTCATTTTTCTAGTAGAGTTGTTTCTCATATAAAGGCTCGGCACATGGTCGAGAAGGGTTGCTTGGCCTATTTGTCCTATGTTTGTGATTCTAGTGCTGAGGTTCCGTCTATCGAGTCCGTTCCCGTGGTTTGCGAGTTTCAAGAGGTATTCCCTGATGACCTGCCGGGTATGCCACCCGACAGGGATATTGACTTTTGTATTAAGTTGGCTGATGGCACTCAGCCCATTTCTATTCCCCCGTATCGTATGGCTCCACCAGAGTTGAAAGAATTAAAGAAACAATTGCAGGATTTGTTGGATAAAGGCTTCATTAGGCCTAGTGTTTCTCCTTGGGGTGCTCCAGTGTTGTTCGTGAAGAAGAAAGACGGCTCAATGAGGATGTGTATTGATTACCAGCAGTTGAATAAGGTTACTATCAAGAACAAGTATCCTTTGCCGAGGATTGATGACTTGTTTGATCAGCTTCAGGGTGCCTCGGTATTCTCTAAGATAGACTTGAGGTCTGGTTATCATCAGTTGAGGATCAGGGCATCTGATGTGCCCAAGACGGCTTTTCACACTCATTATGGGAATTATGAGTTTTTGGTCATGTCGTTTGGGTTGACTAAT
>ML244562.1:853-16027 GCA_005239495.1 Nicotiana undulata | reverse complement strand
TTGGTCATGTCGTTCGGGTTAACTAATGCCCCCGCTGCTTTTATGGAGTTGATGAATCGGGTATTCATGCCTTATCCGGTCCTTTGTGATCGTGTTTATAGATGATATTTTGATATACTCTCGCAGCTGAGAGGAGCATGAGCAGCACCTTAGAGTCGTCCTCCAGACTCTGAGAGATCGGCAGTTGTATGCCAAGTTTTCTAAGTGTGTGTTCTGGTTGAGTTCTGTGACATTCTTGGGCCATGTGGTATCGGCAGAGGGCATTCGGGTGGATCCGACGAAAGTTTCAGCAGTTAGAGATTGGCCTAGGCCCACTACAACCACAGAGATTCAGAGTTTCTTGGGCCTAGCAAGATATTATCGCCGGTTCGTGGAGGGGTTTTCATCTATAGCAGCCCCTATGACCAAGTTGACGCAGAAGAGTGTTCAGTTCAGATGGTCGGAGGAGTGTGAAGCGAGATTTTAGAAGCTCAAGACAGCATTGACCACAACACCAGTGTTGGTATTGCCCACAGGTTCAGGTTCTTATATCGTGTATTGTGATGCTTCGAGAGTTGGGCTTGGTGCAATGTTGATGCAGGATGAGAAGGTTATAGCCTATGCTTCACGTCAGTTGAAGATTCATGAGAAGAACTATCCAGTCCATGATTTGGAGCTTGCAGCTATTGTTCATGCCTTGAAGATTTGGAGGCACTATTTGTATGGGGTACCGTGTGAGGTATTCACTGATCATAAGAGTTTGCAATACTTGTTTAAGCAAAAGGAGTTGAATATGAGGCAGAGGAGGTGGTTAGAGTTGCTGAAGGATTATGATATTACTATTCTCTATCATCCGGGAAAGGCCAATGTGGTGGCCGATGCTTTGAGCCGGAAGTCAGTCAGCATGGGCAGTTTGGCTTATCTATCAGTTGGAGAGCGACCTTTGGCTTTGGATGTTCAGGCGTTAGCCAATTGATCTGTTAGATTGGAGGTTTCTGTGGGTGGCAGTGTTTTGGCCCATACCGTCGCTCGTTCTTCATTATATGATCGCATTCGCGCCAGGAAGTATGAGGACCGTCATTTGTGTGCTCTTAGGGATGCGGTTCGGCACGGACGTGCCAAGCAAGTCACGGTTGATGCTAAGGGAGTTTTGAGACTGCAGGGTCGTATATGTGTTCTTGATGTTGATGGCATTCGTGAGTTAATATTGAAGGAGGCCCACAGTTCCCGGTATTCCATTCATCCGGGCGCCGCGAAGATGTACCAGGACTTGCGGCAGCATTATTGGTGGCGTAGAATGAAGAAGGATATTGTGGCTTATGTGGCTCGGTGCTTGAATTGTCAGCAGGTTAAATATGAGCACCAGAGACCCGGTGGTTTGATGCAGAAGATTAAGCTTCCCGAGTGGAAGTGGGAGCGCATTACGATGGATTTTGTAGTTGGACTCCCACGAACTCCGAGGATGGTTGATGCAGTATGGGTTGTTGTAGATAGGCTGACCAAGTCAGCACATTTCATCCCGGTGATGGTTTCCTCTTCAGCAGAGAAGTTGGCTCGGATATATATGAGAGATATTGTCAGATTGCACGGTGTGCCCTTATCTATCATATCAGACAGAGGTACACAGTTTACCTCCTATTTCTGGAGAGTATTTCAGCGAGAGTTGGGCACACAGATTAAGTTGAGCGCATCATTTCATCCCCAGACGGACGGGCAGTTCGAGCGTACTATTCAAATTTTGGAGGATATGTTGCGGGCATGTGTTATTGATTTTGGTGGTTCATGGGATCAGTTCTTGCCCTTAGCAGAGTTTGCCTACAACAACAGTTACCAGTCAAGCATTCAGATGGTTTCGTATGAGGCATTGTATGGTAGGCTATGTCGGTCTCCAGTCGGATGGTTTGAGCCCGGGGAGGCTAGATTGTTGGGTTCGGAGTTAGTCCAGGATGCCTTGGATAAGGTAAAGATTATTCAGGATAGGCTTCGTACAGCTCAGTACAGGCAAAAGAGCTATGCGGATCGTAGAGTTCGGGATTTGGCTTTCATGATAGGAGACCAGGTGTTACTTCGAGTGTCGCCTATGAAGGGCGTGATGAGATTCGGAAAGAAGGGAAAGTTGAGCCCTAAGTATATTGGTCCATTTGAGATATTCCTACAGACTTGCCTTGCCACCGCATTTATCAACAGTGCATCCAGTGCTTCACGTATCTATGCTGCGGAGGTATATTGCAGATCAATCTCACGTTCTTGACTTCAGCGGTGTCCAATTGGACAAGGATCTGACTTATGAGGAGGAGCCAGTAGCCATATTAGATAGGCAGGTTCACCAGTTGAGGTCGAAGAGTTATCCTTCGGTCCGTGTTCAGTGGAGGGGTCAGCCTGCCGAGGCAGCTACTTGGGAGTCCGAGCCCGACATGAGGAGTCGTTACCCTCATCTTTTCTCAAACTCAGGTACTTTTCTATGTCCGTTCGAGGACGAACGTTTGTTTTAGAGGTGGAGATTGTGATGACCCAAAAGGTCATCCTAATGTACTTCTAGCTAAATATGTGTTTCGAGGCCTCGAAAGCCTCCGTTAATCTCACCTCGGTATGAGTGCGCAGCTCGGGCATGTAGCCAGTAAGTCTTTATATTGAAATTGAAGGAAAAATGGGATTTGTGATAATTAAATGAATAAAGTTGACATTGGTCAACATTTTTGGTAAACGGACCCGGACCCGGACCCGTGATGTGACGGTCCCGGAGGGTCCGTAGGAAAATATGGGACTTGGGCGTAAGCCCCGAATTGAATTTCGAGGTCCCAAGCCCGAGAAATGAATTTTTAAAGAAAATTGTTTTTGAAAATAATCAAGGAATTTGAAAATGAATAATTGTGTGAAAACCGTGTTACCGGGCCCGTATTACGATTCTGGAGCGTGGGACAAGTTTATTATGTGTTATTTGTCCTATCTGTGAAATTTGGTGTAAAACGGACTTGATTTGATTGGTTTCAGATCCGAATGAGGAAAATTGGAGTTAATGAAGTTTAAAGATTTTAGAGAATTTGAAATTTGGCTTGAAAGGTGATTTTATGTTTCCGAGGTCCGAATGAAATTCTAAGACTGGGAGTAGTTTCGTTGTGTCATTTATAACCTGTCTGCAAAATTTGAAGTCATCTCGAGTAGCTTAGGCCGGCTCGGCGCATTGAAGTGAATTCTAGAATTTCAAAGTTCTTAAGTTTGATTAATTTGGTTTTGGGGTTTGATTTCGAGTTCCGTTGTTGTTTTTCATGTTCCGGAAGTTCGAGCGAGTCCATATCATGAATACAGACTTGCCGGTTCTTTTGACGGGGTCCCGAGGGGTTCGGGGGTGCTTTAGACCCCCGAGAGCTAAGTTGGAAAAACCAGAAAATCTGCTATCTAGTTTCCTTCTCTGCGATCGCAGAAGGTGGGTTGCGATCGCAGAAAAGGTTTTTTGCTGGGCTAGTGATTGTTCACCGCGATCGCAGCCTCCTCTCCGCGATCGCAGAGGTCTGGGTTCCACACCTTCGCGATCGCAGCCCGTTTCTTGCGATCGCATTGAGTCGCGTCTGGGCCGGGTGAGTTTGTTCTTCGCGATCGCAGGACCCCTGCCGCGATCGCAGAGGTCTTGCCAGTTGTTCTTCGCGATCGCAGGACCCCTGCCATGATCGCAGAGGTCCGGCCAGTTGGCCTTCGCGATCGCAGTGAAGAATTCACAGGGCATGGTTATAAAATACGGGACTTAGCCTTATTCCTCCATTTTCATCTTCCTCTTCAAGATTTTAGAGAGCTTCTCAAAAGACCTTCCACCACTGTTATTGAGGTAAGTAAATTCCATAGTTTTACTAGTTTCAAACACTAATTCCTAGTTAAATTCACTACTAAATCATCTAAAAATCATAGAATTAGGTAGTAATTTTAGGGTTGTTGAGGATTTTTTTTGGGATTTTCCATGGGCCATAAATTCTTGTATAAATTACATAACTTCGATCCTTAGACTCCGGGTAATTAATTCCTTCATGAATTTTCGAAAATCCGAACGTGTGGGCCCGGGGTCGAATTTTAGTATTCTCGGAGAAATAGTAGGAAATGTATAATTTGGCTTGGGAATTGGTCTATTGAGTACTTATTGATGTTAATAAATCCATTATGTCTAGATATTCCCGATTCAGAGTTCGGTTCGAGAGGAAAGGCTATGATTGAGGCTTGACTTGCATTTTCTTTGGAGCCGAGGTAAGTGTTTGGCTTAACCTCAGCTTGAGGGATTAGGTATAGAGTCTTACTTTGTATGTGTAACTCATGTCCAACGTATAGGCGTGGTGACGAGTGCCTATGCGTTGCGGTCAATCATACCCGTGAGTCATTTGTGATGAAACTTACTGTATTTTTAATATTCTCCGCATTATGATTAATTGATGAATTAAAAGTGATACATTGATGTTGTTTCATGACGTGGAGAGTTATTGAGTTATTTGTTTCAGTTGAGGCTTACACTGTTGAAATTGTATTTCTGATGCGAGGTTGGTTATAGCTGAGACCCTTGTGGGGCATTGTTGAGTTTGTAATTGATGTTCTCACCTTGCTGGGACAATAGAATTTTATTGAATATTTCCATGCACTTGAGACTTCGTAATGTTTACTTTCACATTATTGTTGCTTTGTTTTATTGTATATGCACGAGGGGACATTCCGTGCGAGTGTTATTTTATATGCACGAGGGGACATTCCGTGCCGAGTGTTATTATATATGCACGAGGGGACATTCCGTGCCGAGTGATTGTGAGGTTATGCACGAGGGGACATTCTGTGCCGAGTGTTATTATATATGCACGAGGGGACATTCCGTGCCGAGTGTTTTATATATGCACGAAGGGACATTCCGTGCCGAGTGTTATTATATATGCACGAGGGGACATGCCGTGCCTTTTGCTGTTCATTATCTGTTGAGAAGTTAAATTCCTGCCTTTACTTTTACGTTTCAGTTATCACCCTGTTCTACCGTGCTAGCATTTTGTTGCCCTACTTCCCCAGCATGTTCTCCCCGTATTTGTCTTACTTGCGTAATTCTGTCGTCATTTTTCCTGTTATTATATAAAATTGCACAGGTACATATGTTGTTGTTGGTCCTAGCCTCGTCACTACTTCGCTGAGGTTAGGCTCGACAGTTACAAGGTACATGGGGTCGGTTGTACTGATACTACACTTGCACTTCTTTATGTTGTGCAGACTACACAGCCGGACCCGGTGATCACTGACGGTCGGAGCTTCACTCAGCGCATTCAGGGACATCTAGGTAGACCCGCAGACGTTCGTAGGCCTTGACGTCACCTTCTACTACCCACTTTCAGCTCTGTCTTACTTTGTATTTCAAAGACAGTCCTATGTACTTATTTTTCAGACCTTTTGTTTGTAGTAATCTCTTAGACAGTTCGTGAGTATGTGACACCAGTTCTGGGATTTGTATATGGGTTTTATTTCGAAAGTGCTATGTTGTATTTTGGTTATTTTGTTAAATTTCCTTGTGGGCCATCGATGCCTTAGTCATCTTGTTCGTTTTAGTCGTTATTGAGTTTTATTTAGTTCAAACGTTGGCTTGTCTAGCGGGTTCAACGTTAGACGCAGTCATGGCCCGAAGGTGGGATTTCGGGGCGTGACAGTTCTATGTTGTTTTGTGATTGTTTTGAGACTTAACTATTTTGTTATTTTTATCCGGACTATGATATTATGTGCTAAAAAATATGTAAAAATAGAGAAATTATTATTAGTTGTTAAAAAAATGTTAATAAGTTACTTTTTACTGTAGTATATGTATTTTAGTGAATGTTTTGTGATTAAATTTATTTGTTGTTTTTATCTGATTTAGATTATTTATTTGCTTAAAGACTAGTAAAATAGATAAATTGTTACGTTAGTTCCCTCTAGTGGTATCTTGTGGCCTAAAGTAGTGCTTTTATGTGTAATGTACAGTACCCTTTTAGCGTAGTAAAATGTAGTGTCATTTAGTGTAGTATCCTTGTAGTTATTGAAATTAATCATTTAAGTATCTATTATACCCAAAAATACGTCAAAATAGTTGATAGTTCAAACACAAATTCTGTTCAATTCTAGTCAACGATCGTAAGAAAATAACATGAGAGCAAAATAATATTTCCCGGATATCTTGGTGCTACTGGGCCTCAAATATCGAGCCCGGAACCCATATGTGAATATTTAATAATTAAATCTTGCATAATTATAAAAATTAATTATTTAGTTTTATTATAGTAAAAAAAAGTGAGTAACAAACAAACAAATAAAACAATAAAAATTACATGTAAACTAACATATAAATGAATTAAACTAACACATACAATATTAAACTAACATGTAAAATAACAGACATGTTGAGTTATAAATCGAGATAATTTTCTCATCATGAACACAAGAATTCAAGATATGTTGGTGCTATTGGGCCTCAAATACCGAGCCCGGTGTTACATCTCGCATTTCGTACGATTAAAGTTTCGTCCTCACTGAATTCATGTAGAATCGGGCATGAGAATTTCTTGAGATTATAAACATTTATTCTATTTATAACAAGCAATAAGTAAGTGCCACGGAAGAAAAAGGGTAAATGGATCAAAGAAAATGAGTTTCGTTGAAGGTTGTCGATTTGGGATAAAATACGGTCCGAGCTATAATACCCGATATTTATGGACTAGTACCATACAAGGTACCATATGTCCATGATGGTATGATGTATAAAGTGTATTAAAATGAGTAATATTTTAAGTAATTTGAGATAATTCTTAATTTGTGAGTAATTGGTTAGTTATTGGGTAACTGGACATTACCTAACGAATTAATGAATTATGGGATAAGATTAAACCCTCCACCCCCTCCCACCCCCACCCCCACGTGGCAGCAAGCCACTACTAAGATATATGACTCTTAGTCGTATTGGGTTAGGTGGAAACCAATTCAAACAAGCCTTGTAATTCCAAGAAAGTTACATATCTTTTAGCAATTAAAAGATACATATCTTTCAACATTCTAAAGAATAACAAAAGGCTCTACATTGAGGCAATTTGCAACTAACGTAGAAGGCAATCTAAAGCTAACATAGAATGCAATCTGAAGCTAACGTAAAAGAGTACGGATCTTCAATAATACAAACAGAGATTTCGTCGTATCTTAGGCAACATGAGATCTTGCAATTTTAAGGGAATACGATGCAATCCTTTTCAAAAATACCATACGAATTTTCCCTACCCCAGGTATGTTAAGGCTATCCCTTCTTTCTTTTTGGCATGATCCAGATAATACAAATGAAATGAGCAAAATACGCAACTTTCATAAATGACTCTATTAATAGAAATACTAGGGGTGTCTATATTCTTGATTCCCCATGTGAATTATTATTATATCTTCTGTTCATGGGTCTCAGAAAAAGACGTATTTGATAAAGTTTTTTCGAAAGGCATATTGATTTTTATGACATTCCGAGAAATCTTATTAACGTATTTCTTATGCATTTCATGCATTTATACATGTACATTGACCCATGGCCAGATGGCGTTATATACACGTATATATGTATATTATATGTATATGGGATATGGGAAAAGGTTACAACATTATATACACACCACCACCTGATCAACTGGTATTCATCGATGATTTTTCCCACTGTGGCCGAGATGATATGATGGGATTCCCTCAAAGGTCTGATGATGTTATGTACACCTATAACTATGCATGACACGACATCCATACGCACGTGCATGACATTATAAATGTTTCAGGATTTGCAAAGTTATTTGGATTTACATGCGGAATTCGTTATTCCATGTTTCTTCTATGTCTGTCATGTACTGATTTTCATGCCTTACATACTCAGTACATTATTCGTACTTACGCCCTATTTCCCGGGGCCTGCGTTTCATACTCGCCGGTGCAGGTAGACGAGCTGACGGTCCCCCTCCTTAGGATCCTTGATCAGCGAGAGTTGGTGTGCTCCATTTGACCGAAGCCGCTTTTGACCTTGGTACGATATGTTTGTATGCACATATGGGTATGACGGGGCCCAGTATCGTCCTTGTATATTTGTTTATTCTAATAGAGGCGTGTAGACAATTATGTATAGTTTAATAGTATGTGGCCTTGCCGGCCTCCAGTTTTGGGTATATAGTTGTCTATAGCAGCCTTGTCGGCTCGCCCTACGTATGTTGCACGTATATGTACATATGTCGTTTTGGGAAGCTTTCCCTCATGTATGTATCCCCGTAATTCTGTAGATGTTATTCATGTTTATATCTTATACACATGCTCAGGGGTGTTCGACAGGTAGGACTCGGGCACTCGTCGCGGCACATCGGTTTGGGTCGTGACAAAAGTGGTATCAGAGCAGTTCTGTCCTAGGGTTGTCTACAGACCGTGTCTAGTAGAACCTTGTTTATGGGTGTTGTATTGGTAAAAAAAAGTTTCATACGTATGATAATTCTTGATGACTCAGCCGGTTCCGTGGACCAAGGAAAACATGACTGCTGGACATTATTCTATAAATAGGCGCGGAGCAAAGAGGCACGACTAAATAAACCTACGGGGTAATCAGCTACGAGAAACTCAACCTGATTGAGACAAGGAAGAGACACGTTCAGAATGAATGCGGACAGAGCTACGGGCAGATTCAAAAATCTTCAATTAATGACCTACACGTTACACAACCTTCACGCAATAGTTACAGTTATTCTTTATAACGTTACATTAATGTAATAATTAGTCATTAATGTGCCATCATTTCAAGAAATAGACGTTATATTAAGGAAATTCCCTATATAAGGGAATAAAGTATCACTTGTAAAGTCATCTGAACTACGAATACAATACTCTTTACTTTTCTGTGCATCATATTATTGTCTATTTACTTACTCATTTTTACATATTATTATTTCTTTGATTATCAGAAACCCGTGTTCATTCCTAAAAAATAGCTTTAGGAAAAGGATCTAATTCTTTGGTTAACAAAATTGGTTCCGTTACCGGGAATCTGATAATCTTTGTTTGCTTTTCAAAGCGATATCCTCTGAACTATGTCGAACTCCAACGACAATAACCAGTAGAGAAATGGGACTCCATCACCTTTTTCATCCCCAAGAGGTTCAAGGGAACAATCCCAAGAAAGATCCAACAACAACAACAATAACAACAACGATAATGATCAAACAATAGAACAAGATCAGGTAAAGCAAATGATTGCAGAGTATGTGAGCCAAGCTTTGCAAGAATTTGCAAGGGGATTACCAGCGGCATCACCTGCATCACTGACACCACCTCCTAATAACACAATCACCGTGGAAAATCCTTAGTTTGGGTTTGTAAACTCAGCAAGAGATGACACTCCTAACGAATCTCTCGAAGCGAGACCATGTATGACTAATAACTCTGAATTACAAAATTTACTACTAACCTTGCAGAAACAGGTGAAGGAACAAAACGATCGAATCGAGCAAATTCCTGGAGTACCACCTGTTATCAAAGGAATTGATGTTGATAGATATTCTCAACAACCTTGGAAATCGAGCGCAACACCTTTGCCTATACCCAAGAAGTTCAAAATGCCTGATGTACCTAAGTATGACAGAACAACTGACCCACGTGATCACGTGACTGCTTTTACCACTGGAGTAAAAGGCAACGATCTGACAAAACAAGAAATTGAGTCGGTCCTAGTCAAAAAATTTGGAGAAACACTTACCAAAGGAGCCTTAACTTGGTACTCTCTTCTCCCTGAAAACTCTATAGATTCTTTCATAAAAGCACACTCCGGTTCACAAAAGGTCGAGAAAAGAATGGAAGACATATTTAAAATAAAGCATGGAGACCTGGAACTACTCCATGAATTTGTAGACAGATTCCAACAAGAAAGAATGCAACTACCAAGGGTGCCTGATAACTGGGCAGCCATGGCATTTGCGAGCAATCTAAATGAAAAAAGCTCAGAAGCCCCGAGAAGACTCAAGGAAAGCTTGAGAGAGTTCCCAGCTACAACATGGAATGATGTGTATAACAGGTACAGTACTAAACTTCGAATAGAGGAAGATACCATTGCTCGTTCAAGGGATGAATATCATACCAGATCTAGACATTCCGAATCAGAAAGGAAATCAGGTAAAAACAGGTACAATCTTTACATGGGACCCTCGGGACGAAAGACTCTTCCCAGGTTCGAAAACGTTAGGTCAGAATATATAACATTGAGAAAAGATACGAGCTCGTCCTCATCTAGATCCAGAAAGGATCTAGATGAACGACACCGAGTTAATGCACGAATTGGGGATCACACCTTCAATGTAAGTACCCTTGAACTAGTTTCAATATTTAGAAACATGGGAGATAAGGTTCGATGGCCTAAAGTAATGAGGTCAAACCCAAATAAAAGGAATCCATATTTCTAGTGCGAATTCCATAATGATCATGGACACAAGACTGCGGATTGCAGGTTTTTACAGATGAAATAGAACAATTATTGAAACAGGGCTATTTAACAGAATTGTTTAGTGATAAAGGTAAGCAGGCATACATGAAGAACAAGTAGGAGCCCCCGAAGCCTCCATCTCCAAAAAGAATCGTCAACGCGATACATGGAGGAGAGGAAGTAAACGGAATAGTTTGCAAAGTAGCCTCGAAAATCACAATTACACACGGAAAGCGGGTTCGAGAAAATCCAGACGCAGATGATATAACCTTTGATGATGCAGATTTCGGCGGACAAATCCTACCCCACAACGATGCTCTGGTAATATCGTTACTCTTTCATGACACTAACGTTAAAAGAGTGTTCATTGATCCAGGTAGTTCAGTTAACATCATCTTGCTAAGAGTCGTGGAAGAAATCCTCCTGGGAAATCAGGTGATCCCAAAGGCACGAGCCATATCAGGGTTTGACAACTCTACAGTGGTAACCAAAGTAGAAATCGAACTTAGCACTTATGTCGGGGGAGTAATTAAAAACACCAAATTCCAAGTCGTTGATACTGACATGACTTAT
The DNA here is from genome assembly GCA_005239495.1 of Nicotiana undulata. NCBI lineage: Eukaryota > Viridiplantae > Streptophyta > Magnoliopsida > Solanales > Solanaceae > Nicotiana > Nicotiana undulata. The sequence continues at coordinate 5,022 of ML244562.1, read as the reverse complement.
AACGTAATCATGGGAAGGCCCTGGATCCACAACATGAAAGCAGTACCGTCCACCTTACATCAGGTAATTAAATTCGCTTCAGAATGGGGAATCAGACAAATTAGAGGTGATCAGTAGACCTCTAGAAATATAAATTATGTGGTGCATTATAACAAAAAAGTAGAGACGGAAGAACTGAAAGATAGGGAAATCTCCCAGACAGATGTTACCGGCCAAACAGGTACGGAAAAGGTTAGTGACCGAACAGGTACAAAAGAAGTAAGTGTTCAAACAGATACGGAAGGAGATACCCACGAGAAGGTAAATCAAGTAAACAGGAAGATGCATTGAATCACAGGTACGTAGACTCTAGACCGGGCGTCATCCAAGAATCGGAGGAAGACGAGCACATCAAAATAACTACGGAAGAGCTCGAAGCTGTTCCATTGTTTGAACAAAAACCTGAACAAAAAGTGCATATAGGCACGAGGTTGAGCCCTAGTCTAAGAGTTAAGTTAATTGATTATTTAAAGGCTAATGCAGATTGCTTTGCGTGGTCCCACTCAGATATGACAGGTATCCCACCAGAAGTGATGACTCATAAACTAAATGAAGATCCATCCTTCGTACCTGTTAAGCAGAAGAAAAGAAAGCAAGGACCATTCAAGAACCAAGTGATTGATGAAGAGGTACAAAAACTCTTGAAAATTGGTTCGATACGAGAGGTAACGTACCCTAACTGGCTAGCTAACACTGTGGTAGTACCGAAAAAGAATGGCAAATGGAGAGTATGCGTAGATTATACTGACTTAAATAAAGCATGCCCCAAAGATTTTTTCCCATTACCACATATAGATCAAATGATTAATGCCACCGCCGGTCATGAATTGTTAAGCTTTCTAGATGCGTATTCTGGTTATAATTAGATTAAAATGGATCCCTCAGACGAGGAAAAAACCTCCTTTATTACGAACATAGGGACTTATTGTTATAAAGTCATGCCTTTTGGCTTAAAAAATGCTGGAGCCACCTATCAACGACTAGTGACCAAGATGTTCCAGGAACATCTGGGAAAAACGATGTAAGTTTACATCGATGACATGCTGGTAAAATCAAAACGGGCGGAAGACCATTTCCAGCACCTCTCTATTACCTTTGAAATTTTACGCAGGTATAATATGAAGTTGAATCCAGAAAAATGCGCTTTTGGGGTAGAATCAGGTAAAGTTTTGGGTTTCCTTGTATCAAACAGGGAAATAGAGGTAAATCCTGCTCAAATTAAAGCTATAGAAGAAATACCTGATATACTAACAAATAAAAAAGAAGTTCAAAGACTAACGGGAAGAATTGCAACTTTGGGAATATTTATTTCCAGGTCTTCCGAGAAAGTTTTTAATTCTTTTCAGTTCTCAAAAAGCAAGATCAATTCGAATGGACTGAAGAATGTCAACAGGCTCTCAAAGATCTGAAAGCTTATCTATCAAAACCTCCGCTGCTATCAAAGCCAAAGGAAGGGGAGAGGTTGTACGTCTATCTTGCTGTCGTAGAAATTGCTATAAGTGCAGTATTGGTAAGGGAAGATAAAGGTAAACAATCTTCTATTTATTATGTAAGCAAAACATTACTAGATGATGAAACCAGATACCCACATCTAGAAAAGTTAGCCTTAGCTTTAATAATGGCATCTAGAAAATTACGACCATATTTTCAATGTCATCCAATCACTGTTGTGACTTCATATCCATTAAGGAATATATTGCATAAACAAGAACTATCAGGAAGATTGGCTAAATGGGCCATAGAGTTAAGCAAGCATGATATAATATATCAACCTAGGACTGCAATAAAGTCTCAAATTTTAGCTGATTTTGTCGCTGACTTTAGTAATAGCATTATCGCTGAAGTGGAAAAAGAGTTACAACTCTTTAACGGTTCTAATCCGGGTCTATGGACCCTATTTACCGATGGTTCTTCCAATATAAAAGATGTCGGTTTAGGCATAGTCTTAATATCACCCACGGGTGAAAAGAGATGACAAGCTGTCAAATGTTATCCTATATTTAACAATGAAGCAGAGAACGAAGTTGTTATTGCAGGAATAGAACTGGCATGAGAACTCTCAATCGAGCAAATCAAAATAAAAAGTGACTCCCAGCTGGTGGTAAATCAAATGCAGGGGACTTACATCGCTCGAGAGACTCGGATGAAACAGTATATGGAAAAGGCACGAGAACTCGTGAGACAATTCAAAACGTGGAAGGTAATACAAATACCTAGAGAGGAAAATGCAGAAGCAGATGCATTAGTTAACCTCGCAGCAGTCGCAGAAGTAACAAACAAAGACAATGCAATTGTCGTTCATCTATTCCATTCAGCGATCGACCAAGACAGAAATGAGGTAACTTTCAACAATTTAACCTGGGATTGGAGAAACGAAATCTTAAATATTTTGCAGAATGGCACCGTACCTTAAGACAAAAAAGCAGCTCAAGCACTTCGCCGCAAAGATGCACGGTACTGCCTCATTCGCAACTCATTATATCGCAAGATGTTCGGAGGTCCCCTAGGAAAATGCCTTGGACCTAACCAAACAGAGTTTATGATGAAAGAAGTCCACGAAGGACACTGTGGAAATCACGCAGGGGCGAGATCCTTGATAAAAACCCTAATCAGAGTTGGGTACCATTGGCCTAAAATAGAATAAGAAGTTGAGAAATTCGTATCCAAATGCGACAGATGTCAAAGGTTTGCCAATAACATGCATCGACCTGCGGAATTATTGGATCCAATAATATCCACATGGCCCTTCATAAAGCGGGGTATGGACATAGTGGGATCTCTTCCCACATCTAAAGGACAGGTACAGTTTTTACTCGTGCTAACTAACTATTTTACCAAATGGGTAGAGGCAGAAACTTTTAAACAGGTGCGAGAAAAGGAAGTTAAAAGCTTCTTATGGCGAACCATAATATGCCGCTTTGGAATACCGAAGGAGATCGTGTGTGATAATGGCCCATAATTCATAGGCTCGCAAATCACGGAATTCTTCTAAAGCTGGCAAATCAAACGGATTACTTCAACGCCATATCACCACGTGGCTAACAGTCAAGTCTAGTCAACGAATAAAGTCATCATCAACAATCTAAAGAAAAGGCTAGAAAAAGACAAAGGAAATTGGCCTGATAAATTACCAACGCTATTATGGGCATACAGAACAACTTCAAAAACAGCCACAGAAGAAACTCCGTTCGCACTTGTCTATGGCTCAGAAGCCTTAATACCCGTGGAGATTGGCGAACCAAGCATAAGGTTTACAACAACCACAGAGGTTTAAAAAACGATGAGTTGAGAAATAATCTGAACTTACTCGAACAAAGAAGAGAAGCCGCATTAATACGGATGGTAGCTCAGAAACAAATCATAGAGCGTTATTACAACCGTAAAGCTCGCCTCAGATACTTCAAGATTGGGGACTTTGTTCTTAAAAAAGCATTTCAATCAACGAAAAAAGCAGGTGCAGGAAAGCTATGTCCAAACTAGGAAGGACCCTACAAAGTCCGAGGCATAGCTGGGAAGGGCGCTTACGAGCTGGAAGCTATGGACAACAGAATCCTACCAACAAGCTAGAATGCCATCCATTTGAAGAACTACTACTTCTAAGGAAAAGGAATACCCCCGGTCGGGTATCACACGATCGATTTTATTTTGAACATTTAAAATTTTATTAACCTTTTTAGATGATAGACGTAAAGCTAACCCATCACCAGATGATGATATTAGACCTGAAAAGACGCGAGGAAGTAATTGAATTCCCGGTCTAGGGTTACACTTTCTAATGGACGTTTTAAAGGTGTAACGACCCAGCCAGTCGTTTTGTGTGTTGCGACTCCGTTCCCGTAAATGACTCTTTCCATAGAGGCTACTCGTGCCTTATGATTTGTGGGGGCAGGTAGTTCGAGATTCAGAAGTGATTTGGCAGTTCAGGTACACTTGGTTCTTGAAGGCTAGCTTATTTGGCTAATTTTGGTTCCGAGCAGCATTTTGAGCAAACGACCTCGGAATCGAGTGCTGACAGCTCCAGCAGCTCCGGATGATGATTTCGGACTTGAGCGTATGTTCTCCTCGGGTTTCTGATGACCCGGGAGTATTTCGACACCTGAATTGGAATTCAGGATTTCATAAGATTTAGA
>ML244561.1:4023-21598 GCA_005239495.1 Nicotiana undulata | reverse complement strand
AAATGCAAATGATAAGAATATTAATCTTTGGACAGTAATACCATGAGTTCTAATTGGATCCCATGATATTAACCTCAATTTCTCTTGCCAAAAGGAATGCAAAATTCACTGAAGATATGAAAATATGATTAATTATCACTAATAGCTAAACTAAATTGGAGCTAGTGTTATTTTTGTAAATGGGAATGGCTTGAGTGATGATTAATAAAAGTAACTTAATGTTTTGATCTGATGGTGCAATATCAAATAAGATCTAGCCTTATGTAAATAATTTGTGGCTTGATTGTAATAGTTAATATTTTCCTTGTTCTTATTTTAAAATCAAACAAGAAATTAAGGGAAAAAATGTTTAGCCGCTTCTAAAAATATTAAAACAAAAAATTGATTACAAACTTTTAAACATTATATGTTTAGAAAAATATAAATATAGAACTTTTAATTTATATTTAGGAATATAAATTGTTTGATTATTTAATTTTTAAAAATCTTATTAGCTTTAGTTTTCTCTACCATTTTATTTGATATTTCTTTTTTTATATTTTGAACTATCTTATAATATATCTTGCGATGTAATTAAATACAAAGCTCCTCTCATCTCCAAATAAATTTTGATTGATAAAAAATATATAGTAACAAATAAATGATATTATCAAAGTGCATAAAATAGAACTATAAAATATAACTTGTAACAGCTGAAAATAAGAGTATTGTACCACGTACATACAACGATGCATCACTTCAGTAGTAGTGGAGTCTAATAATTAAAGCAATAAGAATGTAGTGGGCCCACCATAATCAATGTAGAAGTTTAAAAATAAAAATAAAAAGCAAAAACCCTGCATTTTGGGCCTTAAAAATATCTCAAAGTTTTACCTATTTACATCAATATGTGATAGCAATTGATGTAATAACGTACAAAAGCAGGGACAGATGTTCCATTAAAGCAGACATTGCTTGGCAATTTGGGCTTCGAGAATGCCTCAAAAGTTTCCTTTATTTACCAAATTATGTGATGGCAATTGACGTAATAAGATGTAAAATCATGGGAAAAAGTATTATAGAAACTCAAATGGTATTTTTGTCAATTCAGTGGACGACCCTAAGGTCCTCTATTAGCGTCTTCTATAATAGTAAGTAAAAGTAATATATATATATATATATATATATATATATATATGTGTGTGTGTGTGTGTGTGTGTGTGTGTGTGTGTGTGTCCAGGAGACCAGGTGGAAGGGTACTGTTTAACCAAAGAATCGAATTTTTAGTCAAAACTTATTTTAAGAAGTACTCGGATTAATGATAATCATGAAAATAAACAATAAAGGAAATTAGAGCTTTAATATAGAATGAAAAATAGTGAAAGCACAAGAATATCAAGTATATTCCAATAATGATTAGAACATATCCATCCAAGTAATATTTTATTCCCTTTTATAGGGAGTTTCGAGTACAACGTTTACCCCTCTTTATGATTGAGCATTGATGAGTATTTATATCATTAATGAAACGTTATAATATGTAATTGTAACTGTTGCGTGAAGATTCGATAACGTTTGAACTCATTGATTGAAGATCTATGAATCTACCCTCTTTTCATCCCTTGTTCATTTTGACTGTGTCTCTTCAACTCTTTGAATAGACTCGAGCAACCATTTCTAATCGTCTCGAAGGTGTTTAGCTCGTATCTTCTTATCCCGTATCTCTTTCTAAGCTTTTCCTCCAGCTGTTATTTTTCTATTGATCCATGTGGCTTGTCATGTCATCCAATTGATTAATACCACTTGTAATAGTTATTTTTACCAATACAGATAGTCCCCACTTACCATTTATTTATCGATTGTAGTGGATACTTATTTATGGCGGGAATTTTTTGCCAATGTTTCACTCATGCCATTGAACCTGCTTCTGAACTTATACGCCGCTTGTCACTTCCATTTAATGCATGTACCACATGGCAATCCCGGATTGGTTCTGCAGATCTGCAACGAGTTTTAGGGCTTTTTGCGGCTGCATCAATCAGAAAGTGACAATTTTCATAATGGCGTTCCCATCATTGTTTTCCTTTTTTTGAGGTTGCCTTAGTATATAAATACCTCATTTGCCTTTGCTTCTACGAAAAACTTCCATCATTCTTCCATAACTTGCAAATTTCATCCTCATTCAGTTATGTCTTCTTCAAACCAAGACCCTAAAAAAGGCATAATCGTAGATGAACTCTCCCCTTCTTCTGCTCCAGTTCGGAGTAGGAAAGGTGGAAAATTAAGGAGTTTAGGTTCAACATCTACTGGAGGATCTCCCTCTCAACGTAATATTACTCCTCCGCCAACTTCTAGGGCTATTACTCCATCGTCTTCTTCTAGGACTAGAGCTTCATCTTCTCATAGATCTTCCTTTAGGAGTAGAGAATCCAATGAACCACTTCATGAACCTACAGTAGATGAAATCATACCCACTGAGCTTTCCTTTGTAAACAATAGTGAGGTAATAAAAAACCAGGTTACGTCCATGACATCTCATGATCGCGCTGATCTCTACCCTTCTCAAATCACTGGGGGGTTAATTTCTCTTGTTCGCAGAGATTGGTGTTGGAATTTTGATTTCCCGATTTTGGTCCCTAATGAAAATCAAAGGATAACTTCTTATAAATCTAGATTTTCGTTCGTATATACATATCCCTTCACTTTAGGTTTTAGGCCTCCCATTGATGCAGTCATTATAGAATTTTGTCGCTTCTTTAACGTGTGTTTGGGAAAAATCGGTCCTATTATCTGGAGGGTAGTAGCATGCCTTAGATACCTAGAAAATTTGGCGTCACTTACTTTTACTTTCTATCATCTCATCCATCTTTACTCTCCCAAATTATTTTGTCAGGGAGTTTTTACTCTCGTGGCAAAGAGTAAAAGAGGGTTGGTCATCCCTGATGATGACAAAGATCGAGGATGGTATGCTAGGTTTGTGTCTGCTCCTATTAGTGGATTAGTAGGTGAAGAGAATATGCCCTTCCCTGAGAAGTGTAACTTTGCACGTAAGTTACCTCTCCACTTATTTCCTTCTCTTGATAAATGTTCATCCTCGTAACTATTTTCTTTCTTCTGCAACCATGGGAACTGTTGAGGAAATTCCCAGCTTCCGTGGTTGGGTTGAAAAATTATTGTCAATTGCTCCAATGGAGGATAGGTCTTGGAAGCACCTTTCTGTATGGTTTGGTTGGAAAGTAAAAACTAATGGTAAGCTTTTTCTTTACTTCCTTTTTACCTTCATATTTTCCTTCGAATTTTATTGACCCTTTTGCTTACTAGGGCTTCCTATTCGTGGAGTCACTGTTGCTGCAATTACTGCTTTGAGGTTCTCCTGATCCAAGGTTCAGGAGATAATTTTAGGCTATTCGTCAAAAATGAAGGTGGATAAGACACATACCATGGAAGATGGGGAGGAGAAAGAGGAAGGTTCGCTGGTGCGAAGGCCACGAGCAAGGAGACGAGTTGTGTCTGATGATTAATCTACTCCCTTGACTGATCCAGCTCCCGTCCCTGAGCTTGATGGTACTACTCAAGTGAATTTTGAAGAAGAAACTCCTACTGCAACCCATGATTCAGTTGAACAATTGTTCTTTCAAGGGTTTCATGAAGAACACATTGGCTCAATTTCTGAGGAAGCACCTCTTGCCATCTTTCTCCTTTCTGCTCCAGTGGAACATCAAGTAATCGTGCCTATTGCTATTCCTACTGCCCCGACTATGCCTCACGTGGCTCCTACAACTACCCCTACTACCGTGCAGTAACGACCCAGTCTGTCGTTTTGAGAGTTAGCGCCCCGATTCGCTAATGAATGTTTTCCCCACGTTCGTATCTACTTATGGGACTTGTCGGAATGATTAGTTGTGAATTTCAGAGAGTTTTTGGACACATAGTCCCTATATATGAGTTTAAGCTTTAGAAATCGGACTGTAGTTGGAACTTTGTGAAGACGGGCCAGGAATGGAATTTCGTCGACTTCGTTAGCTCCGTTAGGTGATTTCGGGGTTAGGAGCGTGTCCAGAATATGTTTTTGAGGTCTGTAGTAGATTTAGGCTTGAATTGGCGAAGTTAGAATTTCGAATTTCGATCGATAGGTGAAATTTTTATATCGGGCTCAGAATTTTGTAGGTCCGTAGTGTCATTTATGACATGTGTGTAAAATTTGAGGTCATTCGGACTAGATTTGACGTATTTCGGCATCGATTGTGGATTTTTGAAATTTCATAAGTTCTTAGGCTTGAATCCCTGTATAATTGGTGATTTTGATGTTATGTGATGTGTTTTGAAGGCTCAACTAAGTTTGGATAAGGTATTAGGACTGGTTGGTAAGTTTTGTTGAGGTCCCGGGGGCCTCGGGGATGTTTTAGATGCTCAACAGGATGAATTTGAACTTAGAAAACCAGTTGAAGCATTGATGGTTCTGGTGTTTCGCACCTGCGGAAGGGAAGCCGCAGGTGCGGATACGCAGATGCGGTTATGGGCTTCGCATGTGCGGTTTTGCCAAGGTCAGCCAGGTTCGCAGGTGTGGTCCAAAGTTCGCAGGTGCGGGATCACTGTGCAGTTAAGACCAAAATCGAGGGTTTAAGCCATATTTTATATTTTGAACTTGAAAGCTCGGGAAGGTGCTGTTGGAGAGATTTTCACCTGGGCAATTTGGGTAAGTAGTTCCTACTCGGTTTAGACTAATTTCCATGATTATACACTTAAATCCATCCTTTAATTTCAAAATTTGGTGGAACTTTTGTGGAAAATTAGGATACAATTCTTAGGTCAAGTTTTTGAGTTCTGATCGAGATTTTGGTATCTGATTCGAGTAATTCTTGTATGGTTAGACTCGTAAGAGAATGGGTGTTCGGAATTTGTAATTTTTACCCTATTCCGAAACGTGGGCCCGAGGGACCTTTTGGGCAATTTCCCTAATTTCATGTATTATCCTTGAACTAATTAGCTAGATCGATTTCTTAAAGTGATATTTACATTATGCAATTGAATTGAATAGATTTGGGCCATTCAGAGTCGGGTACTCGTGTCAAGAACGCGGTTTCAAGTTGAGTAGAGCAGTCGAGGTAGGTTGGTTTCCTAACTCTGTGGTTGGGACTTCCCTTAGGTTGTTTTGACACTATTCGTTGTATGGGCGTCGTGTACGCGAGGTGACGAGTACGTACACGGGCCATTGTTGCTAAAATTCTATTTTTCCTATCCATGCCATAAATCATTTTACTCTTATTTCGTTGTTTAATGTGCTATTTGTGTAGTTTAGATTAGGAAGAAGCATGCCTACCTGTTTTACCAAAATTCCCTATTTGATACAATGTGCACCATGTTAGTTAGTCTTTATCTTGTTCTTGTCTGTGACTTTTTCCTGAACTTTTAAATACACCTTATCCGACATTTATTCACATTGCATATTTAAATTGGGATTACGGACGTATTCCAGGAGCTTTCCCCCTGTATTGCATAATTATATTGGGACTACGGATGTATTCCAGGAGCTTTATCCCTGTACTGCATATTTAAATTGGGACTACAGACGTATTTTGAGAGCTTTCCCCCTGTACTGTATCTTTATATTTTGAACTACAGGACATATCCCGGGAGATTCCATTGTGTGATACGTTGTGTTGAGCCAAGGGCTCCCTGTTGCTGTTTTATTTCTATATTATTCATTTTACTGCTTACCTTAGAATTTATGTCCTTATGTACTATCTTGAACTGTTTTACTTATAAAATCTAGTAGATCCTTAACCTAACCTTTCATGTACATGTCTTTCATGTGCAGATCCAGGTACAAGTACTCAGTTCCGTGGATAGCGGTCATTGTAGCTGCTGCGAGGAGACCGCGAGGTAATTCTGTCGCATCCGCAGAGTCCTTCGAGTCACCTTCCATTTCGGATTTAGATATACGTTTTATATATTTTCCTTTTCGTTGTATAGAGCTATTTGATATAGAGCTTGTGGCTTAGAATTGACATTCTGGGTTTTGGGAATTGTGTCTATATATGCCGAGTGGCGGTATTTCATTTGATAGATTTACATTGTTCTGTCTTTATTTCATGGTTTTTATTTAATATCTTCCGCAAACTTAAGCTTACCTAGTCGTAGAGACGAGGTGTCGTCACGATACCTTTCGAAAGGTAAATCGGGTCGTGACAGGTTGGTATCAGAGCCAGGTTCATAGGAGTCACAAGTCACAAGCCGATTTATTAGAGTCTTGCGGATCGGTGCGGAGACGTCCGTGTCTATCTTCGATAGGCTATGTAACTGTTAAGAAAAATCATGTTCTTGGGAATTCCTTGTCGTGCTAGTTACTGTCATCAAAATTTCTAAAACTCTATTATACTCTTGCTAACAGATGGTGAGGACCCTTACCGGACGTACTGACGATCAGGCACCCGAGCCCCAAGCCAGAGCCGCCAGAGGCAAGTTCAGGGGTAGAGGACGAGCGCCAAGTGCAACCCAAGCACCAACGAGAGCAAAGACGGAGGAGCCCACATCAACTACAGTTGGAGGGGCACATGAGGTCCCTAATATTACTCTAGCCCTCCAGGAGACTTTGGCTCATTTCATGAGCCCTTTTAGTACTCTGACTCAGGCGGGACTACTCCCGATAGCTCCAGCCACCTCTCAGGCCGAGGGAGGGGCACAGACTCCCGCAACCCGTACTCATTAGCAGAGAGTCCATGTTAGGCAGGTTCTAGAGTATATTCCTATGCCCCCAGCGGCTCCAGCTCAGTATGATACCAGGGTAGCTTTTTCTGAGGCAAAGCAGCTCAGACTTGAGAGGTACAAGAAGTACCACCCACCTGATTTCAGCGGACTAGCTTGAGATGACACTCTTGGTTTCTTGAGGAGTGTCATCGCATTCTCCCCACTATGGGTATTGTGGAAATGAGTGGGGTTTCTTTCACCACTTTCTAGCTTAGGGGATCGGCTTGTCAGTGGTGGCGTTCCTATGAGTTGAGTAGTCTGGATGAGGTAGCTACACTTACTTGGGCTCTGTTCTCAAAGATGATTTTGCTTGAGTTTGTTCCCCAGAGCCTTAGAGATGCTTGGTGTGCAGAGTTTGAGCAGTTACGCCAGGTTACTATGATTGTGTCGGAGTATGCAGTCTGTATCAATGACTTGGCTCGTCATGCACCGGCCTTGGTTGCCACGATCAGGGAGAGGGTTCGACGCTTCATTGAGGGACTCCACCCCTGTATTCGGACCAGTATGGCCAGAGAGTTGGAGACAAATATCACTTACCAGCAGGAAATGAGTATTGCCCGGAGCATTGAGAACATGTTGCCCGGGACAGGGAGGAGAGAGAGGCCAAGAGGTCTCGAAAGACTGGCCAGTACTCGAGAGTTCGTGCACCAGCATCACGTTATGGTAGAGCTTTTGTGAGTCGCCTTGTTCATTCAACTCTTCCAGCCGCCAGCGGTATTTGAGCTCCTCCTAGACCTCAGGAGCCTTATTATGCACCACCGGTATCTAGTGTGCCTCCTGCTCGAGGTGCTATCACCGGCCAGTCTAACAGGCTAGTTTAGAGTCAGCATCAGCCTCCACGTCCTCCGAGGGCTTGTTTCGGGTCTGGTGACCCTCGCCGTGTGATCAGAGATTGACCTAGAGCTAGGAGGGGTACATCATCCTAGACTTATCAGGCCCCACATGCTCCACCAGGTCCTCCAGCTATCCTTCCAGCCCCAGCTGCTACCCCACCTTCTCAGGCAGCTCGAGGTGGAGGTCGAGGAGGTCGAGGTCACCCTAAAGGGGGAGTCCAGGCCAGCTACTATGCTTTTCCCGCCCGTTTAGAAGGTGTAGCTTCAGATTCAGGCATCACAGGTATTGTCCCTGTTTGTCAAAGGGATGCATCGGTATTATTTGACCTAAGCTCTACGTATTCATATGTGTCTTCTTATTTTGCTTCACATCTTGGGATAACTCGGGATTCTTTAAAATCCCCTGTTTATGTTTCTACTATCGTGGGAGATTCTCTTATTATGGACCGTCGTGTTTGATTGTTATCAGTGGTTTTGAGACCAAGGTTGATTTATTGTTACTCAGTATGGTAGATTTAGATGTTATCTTAGGATGGACTGGTTGTCGCCCCACTATGTTATTCTTGATTGTCACGCCAAGACCATGACGATGGCTATGCCAGGTTTACCGAGATTTGAGTGGAGAGGTATCTTAGTGTATACTCCCCGTAGAGTCATTTTTTTCCTTAAGGCTCAGCGGATGGTTGAGAAGGGGTGTGAAGCGTACTTAGCCTATGTAAGAGATGTTAGTGTTGATACCCCTACAGTTGAGTCAGTTCCAGTTGTGAGGGACTATTCTGATGCTTTTCCAGCGGATCTTTCGGGTATGCCGCCCGACAGAGATATTGATTTCTGCATTGATTTGTTGCCAGACACTCAGCCCATTTCCATCCCTCCCTATCGTATGGCTCCTCCTGAGTTGAGGGAGTTAAAGGAGGAGTTGTAGGAGTTTCTTGATAAGGATTTCATCAGGCCCAGTGTATCACCTTGGGGTGCTTTGGTATTATTTGTGAAGAAAAAGGATGGGTATATGCGTATGTGTAGTGATTACCAGCAGCAGAACAAGGTTACAGTGAAGAACAAGTACCTTTTGCCTCGCATTGATGATTTGTTTGACCAGTTACAAGGTGCAAGGGTATTTTCCAAGATTGACTTGCATTCTAGCTTTCATTAGTTTAAGATTCGGGAGCCGGATATCCTGCAGATTGCCTTCAGGACCAGATATGGCCACTATGAGTTTCATGTCATGTCATTTGGGCTGACGAATGCCCCAATAGCCTTTATGCACTTGATGCACAGTGTGTTCCGGCCTTATCTTGATTCCTTCGTCATTGTGTTTATTGACGACATCTATGTATATTCTCGGTCCCAGGAGGACCATGAGCAACATTTGAGGATTGTGCTCCAGACCTTGAGGGAGAAGAAATTGTATGCAAAATTTTCTAAGTGTGAATTTAGGCTTGATTCTGTGGCATTCTTAGACCATGCGGTGTCTTGTGATGGGATCAAGGTAGACCCGAAGAAGGTGGAGGGGGTGAAAATTTTGCTTAGACCATCATCAGCTACTAAGATCCGCAGTTTCCTTGGTTTGGCAGGGTACTATCGCCATTTTGTGGAGGGATTTTCATCCATTGCAGCACCTATGACCAGACTGACCCAGAAGGGTGCTCTGTTCATGTGTACTGAGGAGTGTGATGAGAGATTTCAGAAGCTCAAGACATCCCTGACTGTAGCTCCATTGTTGGTATTGCCTACGGGTTCAAGGTCCTATACAGTCTATTGTGATTCTTCAAGGATTGGCCTTAGGGCGGTGTTGATGTAGAACGGTAGGGTGATTTCCTACGCGTCCAGGCAGTTGATGGTGCATGAGAAGAACTATCTAGTTCATGATCTCGAGTTGGAGACGATTGTTCACGCCCTAAAGATATGGCGTCATTATTTATACGGTGTTCCTTGTGAGATTTTCACGGATCACCGGAGTTTGCAGCCCTTGTTCAAGCAGAAGGACCTCAATTTGCGCCAGAGGATATGGTTGGAGTTACTAAAGGACTATGACATCACTATATTGTACCACCCGAGGAAGGCCAATGTGGTGGCCGACGCCTTGAGTCGACGGGCGGAGAGTTTGGGGAGTTTGGCTTACCTTTCGGTAGTGGAGAGGCCCTTAGCGTTGGATATCCAGTCCTTAGCCAGTCAGTTTGTGAGATTGAATCTCTCGGAGCCTTGCCGGGTATTAGCTTGTGTGGTTGCCCGATCTTCTCTTTATGACCGCATTCGAGAGCGCCAGTATGATGATCCCTACCTTTTGGTTCTTCAAGACAGGGTTCGGCGAGGTGATGCCAGGGATGTGACTATTGGAGATGATGGTGTGATGAGGATGCATGATCGTGGTCGGGATCGACACCCCACAGGAACCCATCCTCAGAGGAACAACAATATCTGTCATCGGGGAAAAGCGAACTTGAGGTTATATACCCAGGGATGCCCTCACATTTAGCGACGAGGACCTCGAGACCCTGTCTTAACCTCACAACGGCGCATTGGTAATTTCTTTCCTTGTGAATATGTTTCAATTAAATGTGTACTAGCGGATCCATGTAGCTCGGCCAACATAATCAGGGCGAGGGTGGTGGATCAGCTCGGACTGCTCGACCAGAATGCGCCTACCTCTCAAGTCCTAAACGGATTCAACATGGCGAGCAAGACAACAAAAGGGGAAATCATCCTCCCGGTCAACATGGCCGGAATAACCTAAAACGCCAAGTTTCACGTCATCGACGGAGATATAAGGTATAATGCCTTGCTCGGAAGGCCGTGAATATACTGCATGAGAGCAGTACCATCGAACCTCCACCAAATGATCAGATTCCCCGTAAAGCAGGGAATAAAAATAGTATACGGGGAGAAACATGCAGCAAGAGAGATGTTCATGGTATACGATGTTGTACCAACATCGGCACCCTCTATATCAAAGGAACCAAAGGATAAACAAACAACTAAGTGGAAGTCACAAGTTGCTTCCTCGATCGCATCCTGAGCTTTGAGTTATGGACCGAACCGCGTCCTCGGAACAAGCAGAAGCAGGCGCCACCGAGTCTGAAACGCCATCGCTGCTAAGCTACGACTTCTCCCTGTTTTCATTCACATTTTATACTGACCTATATGTAGGTGTCCGATAAAATGAAATCGAAGCACTCTCTAGTTTGAAGACCTTAGGTTTTAAAGCACGCGTTACACTCTTTTCCTTCGGTCGGATTTTATCCTAAAAAGGGTTTTGCCGGTAAGGTTTTTAACGAGGCAACATCTATGTTCTACCTAAGGAGAACCTATACAAGTATTCAAGGCTCCTCTCCAATCAACCTCGAATACTGGGGGGCATCCCCCCGGGAGGTCACCTCCTCGGAAAAACCAAAATAAGCCGAAGAGGGTTTCGATAGGAAAATTATGTATCGGGCCAAACGGTCAAATGAACTATGTCCGCATAGAGTAGTCGAACCCTCGATGGTGAAAATATGTATACTTGTACTAAATAGTCAAAGGAGTATCTTTTTCCACCAAGACACTTTGCGGTTCAAAGAGGTTGGTATTATCTCAAGAAAGGCCCCAGGGCCGAAAAACACTCGATGTCTCGGGGACTATTGCCGGCCGCGACCCCGCCAAGATATCAAAGCTCGAGGCCATAAGATCCCAAGCGGGCGACCTCGGGCATAAGTGAATCTGTAAGTCCTACGGGCATGAGCAAATATGTAAGTCCTACGGGCATAATCGAAACTATAATCCTATGGGCATGAGCAAATCTACAAGTCCTACGGGCATAACCGAAACTGTAAGTCCTACGGGCATGAGCAAATATGTAAGTCCTACGGGCATAATCGAAACTATAATCCTATGGGCATGAGCAAATCTACAAGTCCTACGGGCATAACCGAAACTGTAAGTCCTACGGGCATGATCAAAATTGTAAGACCTCAAGTAAGGAATGTCCAAATCACATGACCTTGTAAAAGGCATAATCCCGATTGTAAAGCCAAGGCTATATATTTGAATTTCTAAGACCCCTAAAAAGACATACCCTCAAATATAGACGCCGAGGATATCTCATTCGGGACTAAAAGGCTCCAGCCAAACACAATGACTATGGTCACAAGGCTTCGGCCAAACTAACGCGACTCGGGGACGCCCGACCGTCTCCATAAAATCAAATCCTCCGAAATTATTTTGGAAAGAACCGGTTAAAACATGCTACCCTCAGCACAAGCAAAAGAGCTTCGATCATTTTCATGTCATCTCCAAACAACGAAAAGGCTCGAGACAATTCATCCATAGGGAAAAACCTTCCAAGGTGCTCATTTATCATCACATAACGACTCGTGATCGAGGTTCTTTTCGGATAGTCGAAGAGTCGAACGAACACAAAAACTTCAAATAAGTCTTTAGCGAGGCAAGATATAGCCACACTAAACGTTGTATCGACCCAACGCGTAAAACTCTTGGCGCCTGCTCAAAAATGCCTCAGGGCTAATTCTAAAAAACCTATGGTTAAATGAGCTCGAGACGTAACCCGACTCGAGGACTGAGCCTGAAATGGTTAACTAAAATGCCTAAGGGAAAACGCACTAGAGCCTACGAGCCGACATCAAAAAGCCTATGGGCCAGCCTAAAAACGCCTACGGGCAAGGGCATAAGAGCCTACGGGCCAGACTAACAAGCCTCATGGCCATTTTATAAACCTAAGGGTTTTTTCCTCGAAGACCGACTCATTCGGGTAACCACTGAAAAACGCCAAAATTGGGAAGACAAGAAAAACAAACACAAGCATTGAAAAAATCAAAAGGTTTTTCATATATATGTATCAACACATTCGCAATGCTCCCGCATGGATACTCATGCAAAGACGAAAAGAGGAAAACACCAGCCTATCCTCGGGACCAGTTCCTTCATGAATCCTCAAATATCAATATTGGCACCAGGAGAAAGAAAAATCTTGGCGTCGATCTCATCCGCTTTAGACTGCTTTATCTTCGAGATTTACACCGGGTATACTCTTTGCTTCTCCTTTCTCTATTAAAGGCCTTTCTCAGCTCAGTCCGGGCATCGCCAACATCTTTCAAATAAACGACAACTTTCTTGTCGGCCTTTGTGCGAGCCTCTTCAGCTTCGGCCCGGGCATCAACAACTTTGGCTTTCATCCGCAAACGTTCAGCCTCGAGCCTTTCAATTTTTCTTGCCTGCACCGAGTTGTCGTCACAAGCATTCCGAAAGTGCACTTCAAGGGCAGAAGCTTTGGCCAAAGCATTCTTTTTTGCCACAACTTGGGCGTCCATCTGAGCCCTAAGCCCATTGCACTCGAGCTCGGCTTGACCAACTATGCACCAATGCGTTCCAGGTCTTTTGTCTTCCTCTACAGCTGAAACACGAGAATATTAGTCTCCAAAGATAGGAGAAGAAGTATGCATACCATCGAAACGAAGGTTACCTGTCCCCTGAGAAGGCCTTCGTTGTCATGGCTTCGACTCACCTCGTGCCGAAGGTGTATTGATTCCTTTGCTTGTTTATCAAAAAGAAACCTAAGGGATCTCTCCCCATCCAAAGCTTTCCGCATCTCGGATTTGAGCTTATTGAAGGCCTATGAAAAGCAAACTTCAGTTCGAAAATGAAAATACAAAGTTGAAATATTGAAGGACCACTGAACCTCACCACAGAGCAAAACCGCTAAGCCTCCTCAAAGTTTGAGCGCACATCTCCTAACCTTTCCTCTCCGGTCCCAGTCGAATCATCCCGAGAAGGAACATGATCGCTAGGGACTTCGCTCCAGTCGGGTGTCCCTTGGCCCCGAACTCCCTTCGAAGTACCTTCGACGGTAGGAGAAACTAGAGGCAGAAGACCTTCTCCCCTCGAAGTACCTTCGACCGGTGAAGAAAATGATGGCAAGGGAGGAACTTCTCTCCCAAGGCTGGAGATCTCGGGTATGACAGCCCCGGCTTCGCTGCCTTTACACCTCTGGGCAGGTCTTGCTCAACGCGAGCTTCCCCGCTTGCTGAAGGCCCCTTCCGCTTGTTATCATTTTTCGGCCCCGAGGCCAACGACTCCCCTCCCCCTTCGAGGGAACACGGCTTCACACCGGGGAGCTCTCCAACACCTGTGGAAAGGGAGTTGTTAAAAAGGGCGTTTGCTACTTAAAGGAAAGATCCTACTGACGCTCACCATGGAGTTTGACCTCCCATCTGCCCTTCGACGGATCTCGCCACTTATGCTCGTCATAAGTCGAGCAAGCCGTCAGCTTCCGTATCCAATCTGCTAGATTGGGGACCTCACACGATGATCACGGGGCCATTGCAGAAGAAGAAAGAAAGCTTTATCACAAAGCCAGCATCCACTACAAACCAACATAATAAGAAACACAAGTGTGCCACGTACGTGTGAAGTTCTATTCCTCAGGGAACGATAAGAATTTCGCAGGAATGATGTCGATGGTTCGCACTCGTACAAATTGACTCATCCATCTTTGGTCCTCACTATCCTCGCCCCTAGCAACGGAAGACCAGGAGGTCCGACGTTGTAAAGTGATCAGGCCTCTACAATGCAAGGGTCGGCAAAACCTAACGAGATGGTTGAGAGTAAACTCGAGCCCAGCTTTTTCCACGAAGAATCTTATCATTGACACAATCCTCCAAAATGACGGGTGAAACTGTGCTAGGGTGACCCTATATCTCTTGCAAAACTCGATCATGATCCTATCGAGAGGGACCAACGTAAAGGGAAACGTATATACATTTCAAAATCCCTTTACATGATTCGTGATGTTCTCTCCCAGAGAAGGTACTTGCAGTACCACATTCTCCCCCAATCCGCAATCTATCCTCATCGCCTCGAGATGCTTCCCTCCTATGGATGGGATGGACTTCGATGCATGACCCCGATGGTCCTGAACACTAGAAGGTCTCTCTAATGATATATCTCCCCTCGAGACAAAGCATCCCGGGGCAAGCTCACTAGAATCCGGTGGTGTGCTACTGACTGAGCAGGGAACAGAGGTAGAACCTTCCTCTTGCTGATGAACGGGTTTGGATATAACAGCCATAACAATTGAGAAACAAGGAAAGGGGAAGTAAAATCTTGGGCGAACATTTTGAGGCACAACAAAGGGAAAAGAGGCTGAGGCGAGAAAGGAAGATTCTACAAAGGAAGCAATTACTCAGAGCAGAAAAGCCTTCAAATGAAGGAAGCAAATGTATTTATAGGGTAAGCAGCGATTGTTCGCCTACTTTGAAATCTAATTATTTATGGCCATGCCATTGCCATTTCTTAGGGAAATGAACTAGCGGGATCGCCCCGATCACTTTGCTGATCTCGTCGCATGAATGACGTTGTCCAAGGGCTCGAAGTCCCCAAGCCAGTCTGACCTCGAGATGGTACCTTATCCCGAGGGCCTCCACTATTATTATGAGCTCTAAGGGGCCACCTATACAAATTTAATATCAATATGGCGCCCGATCTCAGGGATATCTATTACCACAACTATAGGTTCTTGAGAGCCGCCGATATTAAAATAGCCTCGAGATGGTTTCCGGTATCGAGGATCTTCATCACTACTTATACGGTTTTCTAAAAAGAAGCTATCAAAAGGATCGCATATCGATCTAGCCCTAGATGGTACCCGATCTTGGGGTCTTTATTATTCTATGAGTGGGCCCTAAAAAGCCGACATTGCAATTCAAAAGATCATTTGTGCGCTGAAAAATAAAGAGCTTGAAACAAGAAAGTTTCTTGGCATTCCCAAAAATATATATTTAGGAGAATGCCTTTACATAGATCCCTCGGGAGCCCGAATACAGAAGAGGAAGAAGAAAATAGGCAAAAACTATGTGCGGATCCAATCCTCACCCTCACAATTGTCTGAATTACTATCGGAGCCGCTACCAGAGCTTTCATCAGAAAAAGACGTAAGAGCCAATGCTTCTTCCAAAGCCCTGGACTTCTCGACCTCAGTAGAAAGGTCGTTGCCCTTGGCGATCGCATCTTCGAATGCCTGCCTCCTGGCTTTGGAATGAGCATGTTCAACGGCCCGAGTCAGCTTCAGCTCAGCCTTGTCAGATATCTCCCTGGCCCAATTGGCGGCAACAACATCCTTCTTATACGAAGCTATGTGCTCATCGGCTTCATATTTGGCCGCTGATAGTGAGGCGACCTCATCCCGGGCATTCCGAAAAAGGTCTTGGGTCGAGGTCAGCTCTCCCCGCAAGAAGTCCCTCTCCGAAGCTATGGCCCTGACCCACTCCTTCAGTTCAAGATTCTCCATGTCCCTGGTTGCAGCCTCTTCCCGAAAATGCTCCACTAGAGCATCCTTTTGCTCAATCTGCAAATACGAGCCAAGTTAGTAGGTGTCGACTTATGGAGTCAAATAAAGAGACTCCCAGATGTCGCGTTACCTTCCCGGTGAAGTTGGCCCTTTCTTGGTGATCTCTCTCCAAACTTGCCTGTAGCACATTTAACTCCTCGCCCTTTTGGGCGGAGGAAGCCTTCAATCCTTTCAGTTCCGGGGAAAGCTTCTCAAGTTCCTCCTTACGGTAAATAAGCTCAATGTTTATCTTGGAAACATATTGGCCATACGACTTTGTGGCTTACAAAAAAAAGGAAGAAGATTATGCGTGAAGGAATGAAAACTTGGAATTACGGACAGTATGCCAAGAAAGTCACTTGTTCGTAATGCCTCTCGGCCCTCTCAAAAGAGGCGGAGGAATTGAGATCATTATCCTCCTCAATACCTTCGAATAAATCCCTGAACGTGTCATCCTACCCCCAAGACATGTCCACATCAGCAACACCCATGTCCTGTGCGTCCCTTATCTCTCCTCAGGAAAAGGAGTGGCCCAAATTAGATCCACCCGCAACATCGATGCCAAGCCCTTCGAGCTCGTCGAAATGGATTGTGCCATGTCCCGCAAAAGACTCGGGGACTGCGCATGAGCCTTCTTCGAGGGTCCCCTCTATACGAGTTGGTCCCACATCGGCCATATTAGACTCGGTGGCCTGATGTTCAGCAACCTTTGGAACGTCCACTTTCTGCCTTACCCTTTTTGCCAATGGGCGATTTTCTTCGACATCATCTTCATCTGTAGCACGAAGACTTGCGGCAGCATCCGAAACCAAGACCTTGGAATCGGTCTTAGACTTCCGGGTCTTGGGTTTCTTTATCTTAGGAGACGTCGCTGATGTCTTTTTCTTAATTTTCTTGTCCCTGTCAGGCTTCGAAGTTCTTTTTCGCTTGGAGGGGGAGGTCTCATCAACAGAGTGTCCCCGAGACCTGAACACACGGGATGTATCGGACCTTCCGCCCAAAAGAAGCTTATGAGAAATTTGACAAAAGGAGAGCTTACCGTGGTTCTTGGCCTGCCACCCGGTCTTGGCTAAATCTCGCCAGGACCATTTGTTGTATGGAAATGCAGAGTCTATTTTCTTAATCCACCCCGAGAGGTCCTTGATCGAGCTGGGGAACCAGACAATAGCTGCACAGTCAAAAAAATCCACTTAGAAGGAGAAGAAAGGGGAGTAAAAAATGCTCGGTGTAATGGTGCTTACGTGCCATATTCTATTCCTTCGGGAATGGCATCCTATTGACGGGGATGATGTCCGAGGTTCTAATTCTAACGAACTGGTTCATCCACTCCCGGTACTTGTCCTCTTCCATGCTTGCGAAGAATGTCTTCGTAGACCGATGCTGAAGCTTAATCAAACCCCCTCGAAAGAGACGTCGGTTGTATAATCTTATTAAGTGGTCGAGGGTGAAGTTCATCCATTCGATCCGATCAGAGAAATAACGAAGCATATACATTATCCTCCAGAACGAAGGGTAAATTTAACCGAGCGTCACCCGGTACTGGAGGCAAAAATCGAGAATCACTGGGTCTATCTGTGGAGATGAGGAGTCCACAGGACCCAAGGTGAAGGGGTATGTGTATACGCTGAGAAATCTCGCTTTGTAAGTTAATATGCTTTGCTCAACGGTGGGTATCTATATATGGACCTCCCCCCCCCCC